>JAPCYS010001885.1:0-155032 GCA_028641055.1 Alopecurus myosuroides
AAAGTCTTCGCGTGTTCTTTAGCAATGAAATCTTCAGGTTGCTCCGGGTATTCCGAGCGTAAAATATCCTTGTGTTCCTGGATATATGGAGCCATCAAGCTGGAATTAACTAGAACTGTGTAGTGTGCTTGAGTGAAAGATTGCTCGTCCATACATGTTGTTGATTTCTTTCCTAGCGTGCCTTTTCCACGCAGTCTCCCCTCATGGCGCGACTGAGGAACACCGATCGGGTTCAGGTCAGGAATAAAGTCAACACAAAACTCAATGACCTCCTCTGTTCCATACCCCTTGACCATGCTTCCTTCTGGCCTAGCACGGTTTTTAACATAATTCTTCAAGACTCCCATGAACCTCTCAAAGGGGAACATATTGTGTAAGAATACAGGACCGAGAACGGAAATCTCTTGGACTAGGTGAACTATGAGGTGCGTCATAATATTGAAGAAGGTTGGTGGGAACACCAACTCGAAGCTGACAAGACATTGGACCACGCCCTTCTGTAAACTTGGTAGAGTTGCTGGATCGATTGCCATCTGAGAAATTGCGTTGAGGAATGCACATAGCTTCACAATGGTTACTCGCACGTTTTATGGCAGAAGCCCCCTCAATGCAATCGGAAGTAACTGGGTCATGATCACGTGCAGTCATGAGACTTTAGGTTTTGGAACTTTTTCTCTTCCAGGTTTAGTATTCCTTTTATGTTCGTCGAGTAGCCAGACGGGACCTTGATACTGCTCAGGACTTGGAAAAAGATCTCCTTCTCTTCCTTGGTAAGAGTGTAGCTGGCAGGACCTTTGAAATTCTCTGGATTCATCAGGTCGTCTCGTTCGTGCATACGTTGGTGGTGCAGCCGTGCTTTTGGTGTATCTCTCGACTTCTTCCCATGCACGCCCAATAAGTTTAGCAGGTTCACGCAAATATTTTTCGTCACGTGCATCACGTCGATCGCAGAGCGAACCTCTAGGAATTTCCAATAGGGTAGTTCCCAGAATATAGATTTCTTCTTCCACATGGCTACGTGGTTGTCGGCGTCTTTCGGAACAGATTGTGCGCCAGGACCCTTACCAAAGATTACTTTTATATCTTTGACCATGTCATATATATCAGTACCTTTAGGGACGGTTGTCTTCCTTCGTGTATCTGCCTCGCCTTTGAAATGTTTCCCTTTCTTTCTTACGGGATGCCTGTCTGGAAGAAATCGACGATGCCCCGGGTACACATTCTTGCCTATATGTATACTTTCAGTCTCGCCTAAACAGTGTGTGCATGCGCTGTATCCCCTGTTTGACTGTCCTGAGATGTTACTAAGAGCGGGCCAATCATTGATGGTTACAAACAGCAACCCTCGTAGGTCAAATTCCTCTTGTTTGTACTCGTCCCACACACGTACACCTTCGTCAGCCCACACCTCTAAAAGTTCATCAACCAGTGGCCTCAGGTACGCATCAATGTTGTTGCCAGGTTGCGACGGGCCTGGGATAAGCACTGTCATCATAATGAACTTACGCTTCATGCATAACCAAGGAGGAAGGTTATAGATACATAGAGTCACGGGCCAAGTGCTATGACTGCTACTCTGCTCCCCAAACGGATTCAGGCCATCTGTACTTAGACCAAACCTTAAGTTTCTTGCGTCACGGGCAAAGTCCTCGTACTTATCGTCGATGTTTCTCCACTGCAACCCATCAGCGGGGTGTCTCAGCATATCGTCTTCCTTACGGTCTTCTTTGTGCCATCGCAGCAACTTGGCATGCTCTTTGTTTCGGAACAAACGTTTCAACCGTGGTATTATATGAGCATGCCACATCACCTTTGCAGGAACCCTCTTCCTGGGGCGATCGTCGCCCTCAACATCACCAGGGTCATCTCGCCTGATCTTATACCGAAATGCACCGCATACCGGGCAGGCATTTAAATTCTCGTGCTGACCGCGGTAGAGGATGCAGTCATTGATGCATGCATGTATCTTATGCACTTCCAATCCTAGAGGGAAGACAACCTTCTTTGCTTCGTATGTACTGCAGGGAAGCACGTTATCTCTTGGAAGCATCTTCTTCATTATTTTCAGCAGCTTTTCAAATCCCTTGTCAGATACTCCATTCTCTGCCTTCCATTACAGCAATTCCAGGGTGGTGCCCATCTTTTTATGGCCATCTTTGCAATTTGGGTACAACAATTTTTTGTGGTCTTCTAACATGCGCTCCAACTTCAACCTCTCGTTTTCACTTGCGCAGTTTATCAGTTCTTCACGAATGACCTGACGAAGATCATCATCAGACTCATCAACAATGTCCTCAAGTTCAGTCTCGTCTTCCCCCATTTCAGTATCACCGTGTTCACCGAACATAGGATAATTATCATTATCCTCTTCTTCTTCATTGTCTTCCATTACAACCCCTCTTTCTCCATCCTTGGTCCAACAAAAATAACTGGGCATGAAGCCTTCTTGCAACAGGTGGGTGTGTATGGTTCTTGAGTTAGGAAAATTCCTCTTATTCTGGCATTTTTTACATGGACCAAAAATAAATCCATTCTGCCTGTTTTTCTCAGCCACATTGAGAAAACTATGCATGCCATTAAGGAATTCGGGACGACGTCGATCACAGTACATCCATTGCCGTTCATCTGCATTATAAATTTATCAACAACCATTATGCTAAATCATCATGACTAAATTAATTAATTAATACAAAAAGTTCATCACACGTTAAAACCAAAGTAGCGTAGTGACCATACATATATAGTTCTCATAAAAATACACACTGAAACCATCCATAAAACTCTCTCTAATTAATGCATTTAAAACAACAACAAAATGCGATCAAAATCGCAACAAAGGTAACAATTGACCCGACGGCATAATGATACCAAGCCTCTTTACTAATTGCATATTTTCTAATCTTTCTAATCTTCAGGCGCATTGCGTCCAACTCGCTCTTGTGACCATCGACGACACCGACAAGAACCTTTTCCAAGGTCATCTTCTCTCTTTCATTTTTTTCCAACCTTTCTTCAGTTTTTTTCTATCTTTCTTTCAAGCCAACATTTTCTTGTTCAACTAAGTGTAACTTCTCAACAATAGGGTCGATTGGCATTTCCGGTTCCACTACCTCCTAGATAAAAATATCTATGTCAAGTTGGTCGGCGTAATTAATTGTCATATAATCAGGAAATGAAAATATGTAGTTATAAAAGATAATATACCACATCCGAATCATAGACTGGACGAGAGCCAACGGGGACGGATATCAAAACCATGGCGCTATATATATAAAAAATCTCACACAATAAGAAAATTATATACAAGTAAATATGTAAATCATACAAATCAAAATTTGTTTTGGTAAATAAAAACAATAGGCTCACCAAGGTTGTGTCGGTGACGGGGCGATCGACGGCGGTGAGGAAGGGGACAAGGCGCGCGACACTAAAAAAACCACAAATCATAATTAAATTTGAGCTCAAATTGTATATGTATACATAACAAATGATGAACTCTCTCTAGCTTAGGCATTTCATCAAACACCTAGCTAGCACAACAAAAATGAAATGAGCAAGAAAACGAGCAAAACTTGCAATGCCGGAAGACGGAATGTTGATGCTAACCGTAGAACCGATGGGTACCAACAATCTTGACAAATGGTGGAGAAAAATGGGATGGATTAGAGCTCACAAGAGGAAGGAGAGAGCAAAAATGGAGTTAAGCTCGAGCTGGAAAAAATGGAGTTGAGCTAGCTCGGGGTGGAATATAGGGGAGGGCTTTAGGACCGGTTTGTGTTACAAACCGGTGCTAAAGGGTCTGACAGCGGGCCCCGTAGTTGCTGCAAAAAATGAGAAAACCTTTAGAACCGGTTTGTGATACAAACTGGGTCTAAAGGGTCTATCCACTGGGCCCCCCTCCCTGCAGCAAACGGTCCAAAAACCTTTAGGACCGGTTTGTGTTACAAACCGGTCCTAAAGGCCTTGCGGCCATTTGCTGCAGGGAGGGAGCCCAGCGGACAGACCCTTTAGAACCGGTTTATATCCAATCCGGTTCCAATGTGGTTGGCTCAATGCCAATACATTATAGGAGATTGACTAATGCAGAATGGGTTCAAGTCGAAGAGCGTCTGCAGAAAAGGCTAGCTAGTTGGAAAGGAAAATTGTTGTCACTTGGTGGACGACTGGTACTCATTAATTCTGTCCTTACTAATATGGTACTGTATATGATATCATTCCAGTTACCTAAAAGAGTCTTAAAAAAATTGGATTATTTCCCATCAAGATTCTTTTGGCAGGGTGACAACGAGAAAAAGAAATATTGATTGGCCAGATGGGATGTAGTTTGTCGTCCAGGAGATCGGGGGGGCTCGGTATTCATGACCTCCAAGTCAAGAATTCAGCCCTACTTGGTAAATGGATTTTTAAACTACTAACCGAAGATGGTGTATGGCAGACCCTCCTGAAACGTAAATACATAGGTTCGAAAGCAGTATCACAGGTTATGTGGAAACCAGGTGATTCACACTTTTGGGCCGGACTTATGGCGAACAAAAATAAGTTTATTCGCTATGGGGTATTTAAGATTAAGGATGGATCGCAGATACGGTTCTGGGAGGACAAGTGGTTAGGTAATACAACACTCAGAGAACACTATCTGGCTTTGCACACGATAGCGCGACATAAGGATGCTACGCTGGCTACGGTCATGCAAACATCACCTCCTAATGTTACGTTCAGACGAGATTTACTAGGGCCTCGACTTGTGTCTTGGCAAAACCTGGTTGATAGATTAACTATGGTTACTCTTACACCAGGCGCTGATGAATTTCGTTGGAAGATCACTAAGAATGGTATGTTCTTGGTGGACTCCATGTACAAGGCTTTGATCCAATCGGACATGCCAGTCGATATCTTCAAAAATGTATGGCGTATGAAAGTGCCACTGAAGATTAAGATCTTTGCGTGGTACCTTCATAAGGGGGTCATACTTACAAAGGATAATCTTGTCAAACGTAATTGGCATGAGATCTCTAAGTGCGTTTCTTGTTCTCATGATGAGACAATTAAACACTTATTCTTTGATTGCACATTTGCGCGTTCTATATGGTCCGCTATCCAAATGGCTTCGAATCTATATCAACCTAATTCCGTTGCGAATATATTCGGCAATTGGTTAAATGGGGTTGATAAACGATTTAAGACTATTATTAGGGTAGGAGCGCTTGCCGTTATTTGTTCGCTCTGGCTATGTAGAAATGACAAGATTTTCAATGATAATTTTTTTTCTCGTATGCAGGTTCTATTCAGGAGCACAGGTATTCTCCGTTCGTGGTCCACATTACAGCGATGGGAGTTACGCAGCCTTTTTACGGAGGCTTGTGCACGACTGGAGCAGGTGGCGAGAGATATTTTTATCCCACATGGATTGCCGCTTGATCTACGGATTGCGGCTCCATAGCATCGATAGTCTACAGCGGATATTTTGTAGTATTGTCGCTCTGTTTATTTTCAGTTTCGGATTTCGGCGGTGTGCGTTTTACGATGCAGAGGCCGGGTGTAATGCTTGATTTTTTTAGTAATAAAGCCCTTTATCAGAAAAAAAAATATATAGAAAATGTGGCAGCTATAGTTAGCGACTCACTCCATAACACAAGAGCAAAGAATGCTCTGTTTCTTGAAACCCATTAACACAAAAAGAAATGTGCTGGCAGAAACAAAAAATAGACATCTCCTTTTGCAGTTTCCCTTCTTTCTTCAGTTCGCTTTACGCAGGTGGCAGGTATATCATGTCTCTAGTTGTCGAAAAAGGAAACTGCGGTTTCATCAAATGAATCACACGGACCATTTCTGGTCCATATTGCCTCTAATGCGTATGGCCGTGCTGGTCCACTACCAAACTCTGAAAGTGATCTGCCTTTCTCCTCAAACTTATTCTTTACAGTCGATCTCCTGCATGTTGTTTACCCAATACTCTAGTAGAACGTACAGGGAAGTATACATACCGTAAAATTCTAGGCTTACCGACGGCCATCACTTCAGCTTGTCTGACGAAACATTTCTTTGGAGATGTGGAAAAAGTGAAAGCGCAAGCATCATGTGCAGTAATTTCGTTATTTATTATTGCGGTTAAAGTGCTAACCATTACTATTGATTCACAAGAAAGTATGGCCACTGGTAGAAAAAAGGCCTTCCATATGCCCCCTTTAGTCCCTAAAATGTCCGAACTGTGACTAAAGGGGTTTTTAGTCGCGGTTCAGGAGGCGACCCGCGACTGAAGGTTTTGAGTGGCGGTTGGGGTAGCGCGCGGAGGGATTTAGTCCCGGTTGGCCTGGCCACCCGCGACTAAAGGTTGGAACTGATCGCCTACCAGTCTTTAGTCCCGGTTGGCCTGGCCACCCGCGACTAAAGTTCCAAACTGCTCACCTCCCGCGCGGTTCTAATTCGCGAGCGAGAGGTAGAAGGCCTCATTGCTACAGTGCGCGCGCGGCTCTCTATTCTTCTTCCTCTCTTCTTCTTCCTCCACCCATGGATTCTCCCGTTTTCAAGATTCTCCATGTGGCCACACCATGCGGCAAGAATCTTCATGTCGCATATACGAACAGATGCGAGAGGCTCCCCGAAGCTCTTGACCGTCTGAGAAACTCTATGAAGCCGATGAACACCACAAGTTCTTTGGGCTTGATCTCGAGTACACGGCCAATCAGAAGGATGTGGCCGTCATCCAGATTGCTTACAAGGAAACCGTTCTGGACACACAATCTCTTGTAGGATAGTTGTTGCATTTTCGATTTGTTGTTGCATTGAAAGAATACACGTGTTGCAACAATATCTAACATGTGTTCCATTTTTGTTGTTGCAGTAGTGCAAAGCAATGTCCAGAACTTATGGATTTTCTTGTCAACAAAGGTTTCGACTTTTGTAGCGTCGATATCACAAATGACCGGCAGAAAATGATGCGCACCTTGGATATTGAGATACCTGAAGACCACTACATTGATCTTCAGGACTTGATCCATTTTGATGAGCTGGACGAGCACAAGACCGGGATGGCTCAGATGGCAACTGCCTTCATCCACCACGACTACAGAACTATGAAGACTTGTTTCCCCTCGAGGAATCACAAGTATTTGGGGAAGAACCCACTTGACCAGATCAATCTCGAGTATGCAACAATAGATGCATATGTTGCGTTCGAGTTGTTCCGCATCTACTCTTCGGAGCTCGAGTAGATGTTGTTAGTGTACCGCATCTATGTACCGCTATGTTGCGTTTGATATATGTAATGGATATATTATGTAATGGATATATGTCCTATATTATTTCTATTAATTCCTATGTTATTTCTATATGGAAAACAGAAGGTTACTTAAATGTCTCAAAACCTTGTGAGAGAAGAAGACTAATGAAATGGCTCAAATAAAATCAAGGGTTAAAAAGGACATGATGCATTCATGAGGCTGGAAAATAGAAGAGATTTAGGAAAGGGGAAACAAAAGATTTCCTAAGATTAAGAGATATGACCACTTAATCAAGATGCATTCATAAGGACTGGAAAACAGTGAGATAGTTTTATTTTTCTGAATTTTTTGATATTATTTGTTTTTAAGATGGTAAATGTTATTAGTTTTATTTTTCTGAATTTTTTGATATATTATTTGTATTTTTAAGATGGTAAAATGAATTACTTTTATTTTTCTGAATTTTTTGATATATTATTTGTATTTTTAATATTTTAAAATGAATTAGTTCTATTTTTCTGACTATTTTTTAGAAATAATAGAAATTAAAAAGTTAATGTTTATTTATTTATTCAAAATTATTAATTACATCATTACTTTTTTTTATTAAAAGATTTATTTGAAATTCAAACAATAAAAAAATGTGGCATCGACCACCATGTTAATAGGATTGATACGATACTAGTATCACATACATGCGTGCGAAACACTTGGATGCGGGACGGGATGGAACTCGGAAGTTAAGCGTGCTAGTGCTAGAGTAGTGGGAGGATGGGTGACTGAGCGGGAAGTTTGACCACGAGTAAGTAATTTGACTAAAGATAATTGTAGTTAGACACTAAGCAAATAATAAAAATTGTGAAAAAAAGGGAGTGAAAAATTGGAGTGAAAAAGAAGGGAGTGAAAAATAATTAGAAACCCAAATGAATTAAAAAAATAACGAAATAGCCTGTAGTCCCGGTTCGTGTTACAAACCGGGACTAAAGGTCCTCCCGCCCCCGACGCACGCCAGCTGGCCACGTGACGGGCCTTTAGTTGCGGTTCGTAAGAGGCGCGACTAAAGGGGGACCTTTAGTCGCGCATATTTAGTCCCGGTTGCACGACCGGGATTAATGACCTTTGCGAACCGGGACTAAAGGCCTATTTTCTACCGGTGGGCATTTCTATTTTCTAGGAACAAACGTACTAGAATGTAAAGCCCAGTGCAGATCTACCTAAGATGCCAAGACTGCTCGATGATTATAGCGTATACTTTTTGTTTCCGTGGGCATACAACATCTTAATGAAGCCCTGTTTTGGCCGGTTTTGTTCAGTCGTCCACTCATCTGCTGAACTGGAAGGCGCCTGGAATTGTGAGTGAGAGTTAGGAGGCTTTTCATCGGAGGATGCATGCCTCCCATGGTGTTTTTTTTCAACCAACTTTGTATCATATAACCAATCAAGTGAAACAGAGTAGTTGGCCGAGTCCCAAGTCACTGCCAGGACTGTCAATTATACATGTATATAAACTTTGCTGAACGCTGTTTGCATTTGATTTGTTCTTAGAAACATTGGTGGAAGAAACCACAATGTCTTTCGGTTGGTTGGCAACCCACCTGCTGTTTTGGCCGGCGGTCTCCAGCGAACAGGTCTACCGGGTGTTGGATGCGAAGCTCGAATTCCCTACGAGTCCATCTCCGTCCACCGCTACCTACCGGAGGATTTTCTCCTGTCGTTTGGTGATGCGGAGTCCCGAAACCTCATTGCTCATGCCTCATTGGTAACGGCTTCACCCTCTTCTTCCGGCCATGGACCTGCAGGCGCGCGCAGTCAAGAGTTCCATGGCCTCTAAAGTGAACCTTGTAATGGAGGGCATTCTCCACCGCCTGGAGCATTGAGGTCGTCGAGGACCTCCTGGGAACATACTGCGTGCAATATGCTACCTGTGACGAACAGGATCCAGCTACCGCTGGCGAACATGTGTTCGCCAGCAGTACACCGCCAGTGGTAGGAGGGTACCGCTGGCGAACACCACTTCGCCAGCGGTAGTGCATATTACCGCTGGCGAACAAAGCCTTGTTCGCCAGCGCTATGTTCGCCAGCGGTAGCTGCCCAGTTCGCCAACGGTACTGGTTCGCCAGCGCTAGGCCCCTAGTTCGCCAGTGGTGGTGTTGGCCAGCGGTAGGAAATTTGTTCGCCAGTGGTAAGTTTCCCAGGTTTGTATTTTTATTATTTTTTTTGTATAACAGTTTGTATATTCTGATATTATACAGGTCCAAATACATTCAAATTCTGTAATTTATAAAATTCACACATATAAATCACTGTTAGATACATATGCATCGATCCATAACGAATTTAACACATCGATAACGAAATTAACACATCGATACATATGCATCCATATCCAATTCTCATAAGTACGAATACAACACATTGATCTCAATAACACGTTTATGTCGGTAGATTTCAAACCCAAAATATAGCCATCTAATTAGTTCAACGATTACAAAGGTATGACGACATCTATACAACGTACACGCGATATAGAGATCAATCGCAAAGAAGACTAGCTAGATATACGGTCCGCCTCCGCTTTAGCTTCCGCCTCCGCTTGCGATCTTTCGCTAGGGCCAGCGCGCCGTCCACTTCTTCATCTCTCTGTAGACCAAGATAAAAGCATTAGACCGGCAAAGGAAATCACAAGTTCTTATTAGGAGAAATTCGTAACGAATCGAATACATACCGTCGATCATTTCTTCCTCGATGTTGTGATCTTCTGTTCTTCTCCGGGGGGAACGGAAGAACACCTTCTAACGAGTTTGAATGGTCTCTCGTCATCTGCTCTAGCACACATTGTCGCAACTCATTGTTAGATGGTGGGGAGTTTGGAAGACGGATCCATTAGTTACTACATCCTTATAGATGATTGTGCAGAGCTTGCGCTGGATGCGACCAAAGTTTTGTCTGAATTCAGCATCAGACCATTCGACGATGCTGCGAGACCATTTGTCCACAGCAGACATGTATTGTAGACTATGTTGGTCCTTCACGATCTCCGTCATGTGTTGGATGAGGTACCATGCCTCCATATGGCCGCCTGGCGCCTGCTTGGGGCAGGGAAACTCTCTTCTGTGTCTGAACACATATTTGCCTTGAATTTTTTTCTTCCTGTCGCAGAATCCTTCCCCCCTGATGTAGCCGTCCAAAGCATCATTCAGAACAGACTTGATGAGGGAGTTTCTTCTCCTTCATTGTACTCCCGGAGTCGAGATATACTGCGTGCGCGTCTCTCGGGTAGAGCATGATGAGGGTGCCGTATTTGTTTCTGCGCAAAACAGTAGAGTCCATATATAATCCTCAAAAATTGTATATGCGCAAACTGTAAAGATGGGAAATATAACTTACTCGGGAAAGTAAGGCACGAGGGTTATCCTCTTGTTCATGGTTATTGAGCAACACTTGTTGGAGGTACTTTTTCGCTTTTGCCCTACCCTTGGGGTTGCAAAGTACATGTCGTGCATGTAGTAGGGGTCTGCTAGCAAGATGTTTTTTTGACATATAGCTGATGCGCCAAACTGAGCGTAAACAGACGCACGATTGACGAGTGGAGGGATTTCATGTGGAACATCCGGAAAATGTCGTCAAATCTAATGATGATCTTGTTTGCGTTGCCTTCAGTGACAAATCCCGCCGTAGATGGCACCTTTGCGACCAAAACCGGCAGCGGTGGATTTTTCTCTTTCAGAAGCATCTCCTCCATATATAGAATACCGTCATGGACGCTACGAATATCACCTGACAGCAAGGAGACCAACCTCGGCGGAAGCATCGGTTTGCCCAACTCATGGATGCCAGTCGGTTATGGGTATCCTGTCCAATACACGTCCTGTCTGCGGCTTGGACTTGGTCCCTTCCACCGGTTGGCTCATCGATGCAACGGCAGAATTCTTCTTTGTTCTTTTCTGTACCGTCTTCTTAGGCTGAGTCTGATGAAATACATCCGCTACCGCCTCTTTGAGGGCATCCTGGCGGATGACTTCTTGCTCGGGGACTGCCGGTTCTTGAGAAGGGAAAAGACGCTTTATGCATCGATATTTATCCGCTTCCTCCGCTGGCAAGAGAAGTTGATCAAGTTCATCCAGGCCGGGCGCCCCCTCGTAAGGATCGTCGACGAGGTAGTCATTGGGGTTCTCATCTTCAGCATCGTCGTCGTCGTGTTGCACGGACTTTGCAGGTGAGAAATCCTTTTGTTGGCTCGGGTGCCCCGACCCCTGGACCGGTGTTGGAGTGTTGACAGGAGTAGTTTCCAAACGAATGAGTGATTTCGGCCAGGTCAATGGCCAAACAAAGCATTGCTCCAGGTTCAACTCGCTGTCGGCTGCGGGTGGTTGGTTCGGAGGATCGAGAGCACCGCAACCAAGGAGCACCCGACTTAAGGTCACTCTGAACACGTCCTCGGGCATACGAACGCCGTGGGATACGCGGTTGAGAGGTGTTATGATTTTTCCTTTGGCGACGTCCTTTAACTCGCCGTTCACACGAAGGAGCAATGTGCATCCCGTCTCGGCCTGCGAAACGTCGCGCGATCGTTGTTAGAGACTGATGCCGTCACGAATCAAGTCATAATATATAATTAAGCAGTGGACGTTGAATTACCGTGAGGGCATTGAGCTCGGACAAGGGGATGGGCCGCTAAGTGTCGGCGGCGTTGAAGAGATGTGGCGGGGCTGCGACGGATCTTTGCGACCTTCCGGCTGAGGGTTGGGGGCCGGCTCGTTCCGCGCCACGACGGGGCCACGTGCTGCGGCCCACGACGGGGGCCACGTTCTGCGGCGCCACGACGGGGGCCACGTTCTGCGGCACTGGCTGCACCATTTGGGCTATGTTTATCTCCGGGAGCGGCCCTTGTCCTCCACCTAGCATCCACGGCGCTAAGGACTGAGCGACGGACGCACAGATGGTAGGGAGGAGCTCATTGAGCCTCTCGTTCACAAGCTCGTCGACCGTCTTCTCCGGGCCCTTGTTCCGCTCCTTACGCTTCTCCTTGGTGTCCGGGTAGTAGCGCGCATGCCGATGACCCTTTCCGAGGCCATGCACATGGCCACGATGCGGCTTCTTGTCAAGGGGCACTCCCTTCATCGCGTTCAGCGCCCTAATGAAAGGGGTGTCATACGGGTCCTTGTTCGTCGTCGCCGAGGACCCTCCGTCAGATTGAGATAGGCGTTCTTTTTCTTCTTCCTCGAGATATTTATTCTCGAGCAGCTTGACCTTTTCGTTCAACACAAGATCGCCGGGCTTTTTGGGATCTTCCCTATAATGGGCCCTGACAAAATTTCTCACCTGCGGGTCAGTGATCTTGTCCTGTTAAAGTCGGTGCGTCGACAAGCCCGATCCACATGCACTTCTCTACGTCCATTTTTGTGACCTACTCCATCGAGCTTGCCAATGTGCTTGTTTCTGGGCAGACCAACTGGGTCCTCCACATCCATATGATTCGTGCAGAAAGAGATGCACTCTTCGGTGAAAAAGCCCTAAACGATGCTTCCGTCCGGACGAGCTCTGTTGCGAACATATCCTTTGATGACCCCTCATCCTTTCAAACGGCATCATGTTGTGCAGGAACAACGGCCCGAGATGGATGATACCGTCCACGATATGGACCAACAGATGAACACATATGTCAAAGAATGATGGTGGAAAGTACATCTCAAGCTCGCATAGTATCACGACAATCTCTTCCTGCAGCCTTGAGATCTGCTTCCCCGTAATCGACTTTCGAGATATAACGTCGAAGAAGTTACAAAGGCCAAACAGGGTTTCCCGGACGTGTTTGTCCATTATCATCACGTAACAGTCATGAGACTTCATCCCGCTAAACTTTTGTTTCTGCGCGTCGAGGAATCTGCTTATTAGCCCTGAGTAACCGCTAGGGACTTTGACTCCGAGAAGGCACATCATCAATTTTGTGATCTCGTCCGGACTAAGAGTGAAGAAGGAGGGGGGCAGTAATAGTCATTCCTCTTAACCCTTTTGGCCTTGCGACCCTCCGTCTCCTCATCACACAATTGATCGTCGTCGTCGTCATCATCCGGGCGTCCCCCCTGAAGATCTACCCTAATACCAAAATATTTCAGGTCGTTTCTTGCTTTCACCCCGTCTTTGGTCCTCTCCAGCATGTTGAGCAGCGTGCCAAACAAACTTTCAAACACATTCTTCGTGATATGCATCAGATCAAGGCAGTGAGGCGTATCGAGAATGGGCCAGTATGGCAAGTCCCAAAACACCGACCTCGTCTTCCATACATCCAGAAGCGGTTTTGGCGCCTTTTGCTTCTTTCTTCCCGACTCTGGGCATTCCTTCCAATCATTCAGCAAATTGTAGATTCTTCGCCGCACCTGTTACGTGGAGGTCCACGGAGCTCATCCTCACCGTTAAAAAGGTCTCCTCGCCTTCTCCACGGGTCTTTGTTGGGTAGCCACCTTCGATGGCCAACGAAAACTGTTTTCGAAGACCCAGGATCTTTCGGAAGTTACATAAACGTGGGGGTCATCCATGCACCGCACGCAACCGTTATGTCCGTGGCACACCTGGCCCGCCACATATCCGTAACCGAGTAGGTCGTGAACCGTACAGAGTAAGACAGCTCTCATTGGGAAATATTGTTCACCGTAGGCGTCCCATGTGTTCACCCCTTCCTCGGCCCATAGCGTGTCCTCATCTTTAAGCAGCTTCAGGTATAGATTGATGTCGTTGCCTGGTTGTTTCGGCCCTTGAATTAGCATACTCATGTGAATACTTCCTCTTCATGCACAACCAGGGAGGGATATTGTACATCCATACAAACACGGGCCAGGTGCTATGGGTGCTGCTCTGGTTGCCAAACAGATTGAGTCCGTCGGCTCACACCCAACCTGATGTTCCTTGCCTCCGCCCCGAACGTTGGATATTCACATTGCTTTCCATTGACTTGCATCTGAAGGACGTGTCAGAACTTTTTCACTCCGATTTGGATCTTTCAAAACTTTATTCCTCCTTTTCGCGTGCCAGCGCATGAGCTCTGCTTCCTTGCGGTCCGCGAAATACCGTTGCAGACGGGGAATGAGCGGAAAGTACCACACAACTTTCCGAGGAGCTTTCTTCTTCCCTTTCTTGTATCGAGCGGCGTTGCAAACTGGACAAATGGTTTTGTTCGTGTCCTCTTTCCGATAAATGTAGCAATAGTTGATGCACACATGGTATTTTTCGTGAGGTAAATCAAAGGGGCACACGAGTTTCTTGGCCTCGTCGCAACTTAGGACAGGTTTTGCCCTCTGGAAGGACATCGTGCCAGTATTGCAGGCTTGCATCGACGCTTATGTCGCTCCATTTGTATCGCCTTCATCTGCAGAACATCGAGGGCCACTCTCAGGCGGGACTCTCCCGGACCGCAGCCTTCATACAACGGTGTCTTCGAGTCTATCTCTAGTTGCGGCAGCTTTGATTGCTCTCTAGCAGCAGATATCGAGTTAGTCGTCTTTCTCAAAAGCAGTTCTTTCAGATGAGGGTCACGCACTACTTCCGTTAGGGGTGTCCCTGTGTCCTCGTGATCTTCTTCCACGTCTTGTTCAGCATCTTCTCCATGATCATGTGCGGGGTCATGAGGCTGATCTTGGTCCTGCTGTAGTTCTAGTCGATCGTTGCTATTGTCCTGTTGCACATCATTTCCTACCGCCGCCGCCCCATGGACTTCATCATCTTCATCATCACTTACCCACTGACTGTTATACCCATCCATGAAACCATACCTTAGGAGGTGACTGAGCAAGTCTCTGGTAAAGGGATTGAGCAAGCCCCCTAGTTTGCACTTTCGACATAGACATCGTATCTCATTGCGGCCATTTTGTAACATGTCTTCTGTAGCGTGTCTCAAGTAACTATTCACGACACGTTCACTCTTAACGACCACCATGATATGTCGCCTGCACGAGAGCGCGCCGATATAATTAATATTAGAACCAAACATAATATATATATATATATTTCGATATTCACGAAAAAAATCAGCATGACCTTCCTACAAATTGGAGGTTAGAGGAGTGCCAAACTTTGCCGAGACGGAAATGAATCAACATTCCGGCAAAGTGGCAACTCATTTTCATATCAAAAATTTCACTTCATGTCGTATTCACGAAAAAATTCGGCATGACCTTCCTACAAATAGGAGGTTATTAGGTAGTGCCAAACTATGCCGAGACGGAAATGAATCAACATTCCGGCGATAGTTGGCTACTCAATTTCATTCCACAACAAATTGCGCACACATGCATTTATCGTCTCCATCACACGACCATTGTTGAATCCGGTGAAATTTCACACATATTGCATATCGCGTGTATCCGGACAAAATTTATATACAAACTCATTTAATTATATATTATCATTCATCCCACCTCAAATGAATAAATGGCTACACGATGATATCTGGAGAATTTTGGAGCTTTGGAGAGAGAGGGGGTCATTCTAGATCTAGATGGCTAGGGAGGGAAAATTTTGGGTAGAAATGGTGTTAGGAGGGAGATAAACATATATATACCAACTAAAATAAATTTTGGTTCAAAAATAGAGTGGAGAAATTGGCATAATTTTGAGCTAGAGAGAGAAGAGGGGACAAGGTGGAGAAGGGAGAGTGGAGGGGAAAGTGGGTGGTTGGGGTACCACTTATGGCACTGCCATACTACCGCTGGCGAACAGGTGTGGTTGTTCGCCAGCGCTAACATGCGTCCTGGGCCCACAAGTTAGCGCTGGCGAACAACCACACCTGTTCGCCAGCGGTAGTGAGCGTAGCGCTGGCGAACACTCAGCCCAGTTCGCTAGCGGTAGTATCATGCAGCGGCTGTAGCGCGCGCAGGTGGGTCCCACCCGTAGCGTTGGCGAACCAGCGGGCATGTTCGCCAGCTGTAGTAGGAATAGCGCTGGCGAACAGGAAATGTTGTTCGCCAGTGCTGTTAGCGCTGGGCAACGGAAAATGCTGTTGGCCAGCAGTATGCTGGTGGCTATAAGCCATTCCCTACTAGTGAGTCTAGCAGTAGAGGATTTGGCGACTTTCAAGTTGAGTGGTTGGATTGTCCAGATCGTATTCCGACCGTGCACACGCTAGCGATTCCGGAGCCCGCAAGTTTGGGGGTGCTCACGATGTCGTCGTCGTCAGTGGCACACCAGGAGAGGCGTGGTCCAACGCCGGAGGCTTGCACATTGGAGGTGGAGTTGCTCAAATATCGGGTCTTGATTCATGTGGACCGCGTGGAGGGGCTGTTGCCTAGTGCTCGTGACAGATGCTGGAGTGAGCCTGTCGCTCCGATCTCGGGCGGGGGGGGGGGGGGGGATGGTGGTTTCTTTTCCGACAGACGAGGCGGCGGCGACTGTGGCGGTTCTGTGTCGCGCACCCTACCGTGGTTGCTGGGGGTCCCTGACCAGAGTGTTGGGGCCGCCGGATGTCAGGATCTGCTAGCGGACTGAACCGCTCCTTTGCGCATGTGGCGGATGGTCAAAACGACTGGAAGCTACCACCTATGAGCGCACGACGCGTGGAGGCTTCTCCGGCTCTTCCATTGGCTGCGGCCGATCTTAGGCTAGTCACAATGGAGAGTAACATACACGTTTTCCTAGACTATGTTACTACCTCCATAATTGGAAGTAACATAGAGGTAGGGTCATATTAATTAGTCTATAGACTCATTAGCTATTTACCACCCTCAGCTCTCTCCTCATTAAATATGTGCCACATCATATTTTTGTTGCCTATGTGGCACTAATGTTACTAGCTATATTACTCCCACTATAACCATCCAAAGGAGAGTTCTAGCATCGAGAATCATGGTGGGCCAGGCTTCCAGCGGTGCGATGTCCCCTATGTCTCCGCCTTCCGCAGAGAAAAACAAAGAAGGGGCTGGGGCTTTGAGGAATCCCGAGGCAAGGATATCGGGGCCAGCTCTGATCTTGGTCAAAAGAGTCCTATTGCGCCTGGTGATACGTCATAAACGTATCCTTAATTTCTGATGTTCCATGTTGTTCTCATGTTATTTCCTACATATTTGCTATACACTTTATGTCATTTTTATCGATTTCTGGGACTAACCTATTAACAAGATACCACGGAGCGAGTTCTCCGTTTTCTGCTGTTTTTAGTTTCAGAAAAGTTGTTCTAAAAATATTCTCGGAATTGGAAAATTCGAAACCCGGAAGTCTTAAAATTCCCGAAGGTTCCACGGAGTCCCGAAGAGACCCGGAGAGAGGCCACACCATAGGTCGCCCCACCCCGGCCGCGCCTGGGGGTTGTCTGAGGCCCCCGGGTGCCCTCTGCCATCGCTCTTTCTCCTATATAATCCCCCCGGCATATTAACCCTAGAAATATACCACTTTTCCCGAGAAACACCCGAGGCCGCCGTCATCGTCATCCCAAGATCGGGAGGGTTCTAGAGCTCTCCCCGGCACCCTGTCGGGAGGGGAATTCATCACAGGAGGGGTCTACACCACCATGCCCTCCTCCGAAGTGATGCCTGAGTAGTTTATCCCTAATCTACGGGTCCATAGAATTAGCTAGATGGTGGTCTCCTCCACTTTATTCCTCATGTTTAGATCCCTTGAGATGCCTCACATGATCGAGATCATCTATATATAATGCTACATGTTGTGTTTGCTGGGATCCGATGAATGTTGTATGTCATCTGATTATCAATCTATCATGTTATCTTCATGTATATGTTATTTATGATCTTGCATGATCTCCGTTATTAGTAGATGCTCTGGCCAAGTAGATACTGGTAACTCCAAGAGGGAGTATTTATGCTCGATAGTGGGTTCATGCCTCCTTTGCATCTGTGTTCGAGTGACAGAAATGTGACGGATGGAGGATGTGTTGTTGCCATTAGGGAGAAAACAACAATGCTTTGTCAAGGATGATGTTATTGTTTACATTATACACTTTGCCTACTGCGATTATCAGTTGCTTCCAACTTAATTGATACCCAACATTTGTTCGGATGATATTCGGAGGGTGGATTATTAGTCATAGATGTAGTTGGATGACGGTCTATGTATCTTGTTGTAATGCCCGCATGAATCACATAGTAATCTTTATGTCTTGCGTATGCACTACGGTGCAGCCTTCATTTCTGTCAATTGCCCAGCTGTAATTTGTTCACCACACATGTTATTTATCTTTCACGGAGAGACACCACTAGTGAACTATGGACCGCGGTCCATTTTCTGACACTGATAATAAAACCACTGCTTCCACAATGCTTCTAATATTTTCATACTGTTTTCTACACCAAAAGTTTAACCTCTTTGTGTTCAGCAAAACCGGTGATATTGACAACCTCACTCATTCGTTGGGCCAAAGTGATTTGATTGTGTTATATAGGTTCCGCGTTGCTGCTGAACCGGTAGTGCACCCTGCCATCTCAGCTGCATGAAACTTCTGAAGTTACTCCTTCCTACTACTAGTCCATTCAACCTTGGTTTCTTTCAGAGGGAAACTTGCTACTGTGCTCTTCATACCTTCCTCTTGGGGTCTCCCAACGAACGTGTGTTACACGCGCATCAAGCTAATTTTCTGGCGCCGTTGCTGGGGAGGAAGAGAATTTCTACAAGGGGAGTCTCTCAATTCCAGTCTCTTTACTTTGTTCTAGTTTTTCTTAGTTTATTTTATTTTGTCTTGTTTGCTTCTCTATATCAAAAACACACAAAAAAATAGTTCTTATTCTAGTTGTAATTTTTAATCATGTTTTTAGTCTTGTTAAAATGAGTACTCATGTTCCTGTTACCATATCACATGAGGAAATGATATTTACTTTCAAACAAGGGAATGATGACAGTTTGAAGGAAGCTTGGTCTAGAGTTTTTTATTCCTATTGTAAAACTGAACCTAAAATGACTCTAAACCTATTTCTGCGTAGCTTTTACGTTGTTCTTGTTCTTTAATATAGATGTCCTTTGGATACTCTGGTAGGAGGAGATTTTATTCATTGTGAGGGAGATCAAGCTTTTAATCCCGTAAAAAATTAATGGCAACCTACAATTCACCTAGTAGCTCTTGTAAGTCCTTTGCAAGTATTTATGCTAGATTGAATACTCTAGAGTCAAGTGTTTCTTGTTTAAAGGAAGGACATAATCAGATTCGTGAACACCTTGATCATGTCCCAATAAACTTTGAAGCCTAAAATATAATCCCTACTATGAAGGTTACTATTAATGGTGAAACTTTTCATGCTCGTTGTGATATTATGTCTAAACTTTGTCTTATGTCTAAAGAAATTTATGAATCTTTGAATACTTGGAGACTTTCCGAGGGAGGAGAAGAAATACTCCTCACTGATAACGCTACTATATTTCCCATTGGGACAACTGAGGGAATATTGACAAAAATATTAGGAACAATGGTATCCACTGATTATCTTTTTATTGAATGTATAGGACAAGGGCAAATTACCCTTGGAAGATCTATGCTGAAACTCTTAGGAGCAACTATTGATATGGGAAAAGGTACCATGACTTTTTCTCCAAAACTATGTGCAGACCATCAGTTCCCTAAACGCAAGAATAAGGTGAAGAAAGGTAAATGTAAGCCTCGTAACAGTTTGGATGCCTCTTCACTTAAAAATACTTTAATCCACTTTTCTGGGCCTAGCTAAAAGGCGTTAAAGAAAAGCACTTCTTGGGAGATAACGCATGGTTTTCTTTTTGTTTTGTTTTTCTATGTTTTGTTTAATTCAAGGCAATGTATACTTCTGTAGAAAACCCTTTGCATCTTTATTTTCATGTATTACTTGTGCCAAGTAAAGTTTCTTAGGAAAGTTGGAGTTGGTTTTGGGATTTCTGCGCAGAAAACATATTTCTGCTGTCCACCGTAAAAATTCGTGAAAACTCCAGAAAGATCAGAATGACCTGAACTTTTTTGTGCTTATTCCTGTGTTAATTAATCAAATTTGTCGTTCTTTAAGTTTTTTTATTTGAGCAGAGTAAGTTCCCCGAAACAATTCGTCTTTACAGACTGTTCTGGTTTTGGCAGATTCTGCCATTTTTCTTGCATTTGCTCTTTTACAATGTCAAGTGGATTTCTTTGATTCACGAAACATCAATGGATGTACCTAATGTTTAAAAATATCAATATCACTTGTTCCCATACAAAACCCATGGATTTTTGATTGTTGCACTAACCCTCTAATGCGAAATACTCTTTGAGTGTGGTGTGAAGGAAGTTTTCAAGGGTCAAGAGAAGAGGGTGATATATGTGATCAAGAAGAGTGCAAGGTCAAAGCTTGGGGATGCCCCTGTGGTTCATCCCATCAGATTCTAAGAAGACTCAAGCATCTAAGCTTTGGGATGCCCAAGGCATCCCCTTCTCCACCAACCATTTATCAGGTCACTCCTAGTGAAACTATATTTTTATTCGGTCATATCATATGAAATTTACTTGGAGCGTCTATTATTTTTCGTTTTGTTTTCCTTTCTGAAATAATATCATTGGATCCTAGAATCCTTGTTTGGTAGATATACACGCTCCTCTTTTTCGTTTGAATACTTGTTATGCTCGTATTCTTAGTTTTTCTTCTAGCTGCTGTGAAAATTCTTGTTTAGCTCTTGTTTTCATTGCATCTCTTATTCAGAGATGTTAGTTTTAGTAGTGCTATGTGAGTACTCTCATGTGTGTTTTCTATATCATTTAGAGAGTTTTTGTTAAAACATATTTTGTATGGTGCTTGTTGGGAAAGAAACTACTGCATTTGGTGAAATTATAACGATGCAAATAGAAGCTTGTATAGACTATGGATGGACTTTTTCATATCATGCTAGATGGTATTTCAATTATAAAGACCAGTGGTAATTTAGTAGCATGATTTTTCTCAAATAGCTGAGAGTGTTTAATGTGCCATTGAAAGAATCTTGAGTTTTTCTTATCATATTGAAGCATAAATTTGTGGTATTCTCCTTTGAATCTTTTATTTGGTTGACTTGGCGCATGCTCACACCATGTTTATGACTATGAACCAGTCACTAATAGCCTCTATGATCATTTAGTTCTTGAAATTGTGGTACCTCTTATGCTTTGATTAATGATGTTTATGCCGCTATGCATGATTATGGCCATTACTGCTCTCTTGATTTGGCGCTCCCAGTCTTTTGCTAGCCTCCACCTGTACTGAGTATGAGATCAACTCGTGCATCCAACTCTTAAAAACCAAAGTATTCCAATGTGTCCATACCTACCAACATGTGGTATTTACCTGGCACTCCAAAGTAAATTTCTCATGTGTTACCTTTGAAAGTTTCAAAATTAGTCATGTTGTGTGTTCCTGTTTTAGCTCATGAGGACGTAAATAGAGAATCTTTATATCACTTGTTGATTGAACTTTCACACCCTAGACTAGTGGCTTCATCCGCTTATCCAATTGATAGAAGCGCTGGCAGTAGGGTGCCCATCCCCAAACTAATCAAAAATTTCTCTTCACTATTTTCCCCTGATTTATCATTCAAAGAATTATTGTGTAAACAAAAGAGAAAGAGGGATGACCTTCTACACCAGTTGCGTACTTCAATGGGAGCCACTCTTGTGAAGTCTAGTTGGCTTGTGACGTACTGTATTTTCTGTTTACCGTTCGTTGACATAAGCATACACTTCTCTAAAAACTAGACACTCCTCCATGGTATGTGATTATTGGCAGGCACCCTAGGATTCGGTTAGCCATGGTTTGTGTAAGATGGTAGGTAGGAGTGTCAAACATTTTATACCTCTATTTAATAAAATATAAGCTCTAGAACATGAGTGATCCATGCTTCCCTCTGCATCGTCTATCTTTATGCACAGTTGAGAGAGCATAGTTGTCATTCTAAGTTTAATGTGCATTGTCCCAGAAACATTATTAATTGATTCATGATGTGTTATTGCTTGCTCTCAAATTATTTGTTCTAGTCTTTATCATAAAATTTGAAGGTGTCCTAGCATTTATGTTTTGCCCCACTCTTAAGGGCTAGCGAAATATCACTTTGCAATGCTTTCTCTATACTTGGAACAAACGTATAACTTTCGATGCATTGTTATTAATGATCTTTTATTTGTGTTAGTTCTCATGATGCAAGGTGATTCCTATGCTTTATTATTAAAAATTTATTCATCATGCTTGTCTTGAAGTTCTATGATCTCATCTTACATATGCTTTTGCATTATTGATGATCAAGTTCTTGTTGGTAGCATGCCACCTCAGAAATTATGTGTTTTTATTGTTTACCTACTCAAGGACGAGTAGGAAGTAAGATTGGGGATGTTGATACGTCATAAATGAATCCTTAATTTCTAATGTTCCATGTTTTTTTCATGTTATTTCCTACATATTTTCTGTACACTTTATGTCATTTTAATCGGTTTTCGGGACTAACCTATTAACAAGATGCTACAGACCTAGTTCCAGGTTTTCTCTTGTTTGTAGTTTCAGAAAAATTGTTCTGGAAATATTCTCGGAATTGGAAAATTCGAATCACGGAAGTCTTAGAATTCCCAAAGGTTCCACAGAGTCCCGAAGAAACCCGGAGAGGGGCCACAGGGGGGCCACACCATAGGGCGGCGGCCCCCTCGCCGCGCCTGGGGGTGGTCTGGGCCCCTAGGTTCCCTCTGCCATCGCTCTTTCGCCTAATAATCCCCCCCCGACATATTAACCCTAGATATATACCACTTTTTCCCGAGAAAGACCCAAGGCCGCTGTCATCGTCATCCCGAGATCGTGAGTGTTCTAGAGCTCTCCCCGGCACCTTGCCGAGAGAAGAATTCGTCACCGGAGTGGTCTACACCACCATGCCCTCCTCCGAAGTGATACGTGAGTAGTTCATCCCTGGACTACGGGTTCATAGCATTAGCTAGATGGTTGTCTCCTCCACTTTATCCCTCATGTTTAGATCTCGTGAGCTGCCTTACATGATCGAGATCATCTTTTTGTAATGCTACATGTTGTGTTTACTGGGATCCGATGAATGTTGAATGCCATGTCTTCTGATTATCAATACTTTATCTAAGGATGATGTTATTGTTTACATTACACAATTTGTTTACTGCGATTATATGTTTCTTGCAACTTAATATCCAATGTTTGTTCGGATGATATTCAGATGGTGGATTATCAGTTCTAGATGCAGTTGGATGACGGTCTATGTATGTTGTTGTAATGCCCGCATGAATCACATAGTTATATTTATGTCTGGCATATGCACTACGGTGCAGCCTTCATTTCTGTCAGTTGTCCAGCTATAATTTTTTCACCACACATGTTATTTATCTTTCACTGGGAGACACCACTAGTGAACTGTGGACCCCGGTCCATTTTCTCATATTGATAATACAACCGCTGCTTCCACTGTTTTCACACTGCTGCTACTGTTTTCATACTGTTCTCATACGTTTTTTCACACCATACATTTAACCTCTTTGTGTTCAGCAAAACCGGTGAGATTGCCAACCTCACTGCTTCGTTGGGGCAAAGTGATTTGATTGTGTTGTGTAGGTTCCACGTTGCTGCTGAATGCGCTCTGCCATCTCAGCTGCATCAATCTTCTGAAGTTACTCCTTCCTCCTACTGGTCGATTACACCTTGGTTTTTTATGAGAGAAACTTGCAACTATGCTCTTCATACCTTCCTCTTGGAGTCTGCCAACGAACGTGTGATACACGCATATCACCTGGTAAAGGCCAGTCTCGACCACAAAAAGACCTGACTTGCCTGGCCCCTATTTTTTTTTTCTTCGAAGGCTGCGCAAAATGCGCGGACAACTGCCACGTTGTGAAGGGGTAGGTGAGGGCGTGCTTGCGCCCAGATCAATGACAACTGTGGAATTGCCCCATGCTAGAAGATTGGGAGCATCCGCACAAGTCGCGGCCCCACTGTTGGTGTTGCAGAGGTTTCTCCCAAAGAGATGGGTGGAAAATAGACTACACAGACCTTGTGGCGAAAGAAATTCACAAACTGCACCTCCGGTGAAAACATTTCAAAATCTAACCTCATCGAGCAGCGCCCGACAATCAGGCGCTACATGCCTGCTTGCGTGGCGCCTGGGGGTCCAGCTTGCTACCTACGCTGCGCCTGACTGGTGGGCCCTAGTCGTGGATGTGTAGCGTCTTGACGCTAGGCGCTACACATTAGAACATGTAAGCCGCGCGCGACCCTCTCTCCCCCGACTCCAAGCAACACTTCTCAGTTTTTGGAGGAAGAGAACAGCTCTCCCAGCGGCTTCCCTCCCTATCCTCTCAAATCCTCCAATTGGAAGGTTCCTTCCTCGAATCTTGCCCCCAACAAGTTCCTAGAGGTAATGTCCTCCATTTCCCATTTTTCACCCATTAGAAACTTGTTTTTTTGGTTGATTCTTGTTTCAATCTTGGAAACCCTAGAAATTCGATTTGACCCCAATGATGCATGGTGTTTGTGGTTGTATTTCATACTTGGTGGCTTGTATGGTTGCATAAACGTTAGGGTTAGGGTTCTTATTTGTTAGGGCAAGATATTTGTTAGGGTTAGGGTTTTTATATGTTAGGGTTAGGGGTCTTTTGTTTGGGTAGTATGTTAGGTCAAAGATTAGGAGTAAGAATATAAGTTAATATTGGCATGAGTAGTAATGAATTGTTTTAATTTTCCACATTGTTGTCTTCATTATTTTAGGAATGTCTAGAATTGTTCATATTCATCATGTGGACAAGGACGTATTCATGAAAGGTGATTTGGAACCGGATCCAGATGAGATATCATTGGTCTTCGAGTGTAGTCCTACCTATGCGGAGGTTTTGGAACAAGTTAGAGTTGAGTTGAATTGGCGAACCAACCGCGGTAGTCTCGTCCTCAAGCTCATTGTCCGTACCAACCGCGGGGTCAGAAGGAGACTTGGACCTAGACTACGACGGTGAGCTATACTCGAGATCACGGCAACCAATTAGGTTCGCCAGCGAGCGTAAGCGTTGGCCGGAGCGCTGAACGGTTATGAGGGAGATGTCAAACATAGCGTTGGAAAATAAGAATGTAGGCCATATCATGGTAATTAAGACTTTTTTTGTACCTTAACAAAGCCTCAAAATATACTTTCACCTTTTTCTCCACCCGGCGTGGTCTCCAACAAATCTTCGCGTTCACTAGATTGTTTCTTTATCTCCGTGCGCTATAGGTACAAAGAAAAAGACATTAGAAAAATATAATTGGTAAAGGTAGAAACAGAACGAGTAAGTTAAATTACCACAAAGTTGAGCACATTAGAAAATTTTGTTTGGTTGCCCTCCCTAACAAACTTGTTGTATTGGATTTGGCCAAGTTCGTGAAACACTATGGGCTCCTCCAATATCTCCGCCTCGAAAGCCGATGGGCATATCTCCACGCGAGTATTCTCAATAAACCAGCGAATGTAGTTGTAGAAAGCAATTGGGCAATGCTCCTTCAGCATGCCCCCATCTAGTCCTATTAGCTTTCTCCACACATCTCAAATTCGGTCATATATTTCTTATGGTGTCTCGCCCAATTTCTCACCTTCCTCTATTTTCTCCGGTCCAACCTGCATATGAAGATACCAACATGGGAGTAATATCAACAAATAGAAACCAAAAAATTTGCTAAGGCAACATATGTCATTAAATCTTACTCATAAAGCGGTTTGTCCGTGTCCTTCCACTCTGGCGGGTGAGCCTAAAAAATCCAAACTGCCTCATAACGCGGTGTGGCAAGTGAAACGCAATCGCCCAATTGCATATCAATGGGCAGCGCATAAGCCATAGACCCATTTTCTCCATGCACGTTGGGTTCAAAGCGTAAGAACACATGACACTAAAAATGCCCCCCCTCCCATAAAGCCCCCAATCCACCTGCAGCATAGCACGTCGATATCAATTAGAAGGAAGATACAAAAAAAATGTGAGCGAGTCATTTGAGGATAAATACTTACTTGCTCAGGAGTAAGCGCAACAAACTCACTCATGTACTGCCTATACATGTTTTCTGTATTGCTGTGATCCTACGATACAATGCCGTACTTGTAAGCCCAAGTTGCGGCGTAGAGGGTTGTTCCCATATATATGCTGCCCAATCAATATAAGTTACTTGTCTCGGACGTCCAACTGGTATACGATCCCAGCTCCACATGGAGAGTAGAAGTATAGAACCACCAACTCTACATTGTGCCGTAATCCTACGACAAGCATCGTCCAGCTGCACATAATGGCAAATAAATACAATACATGTTCAAAATGGATACCAACAAACTTATTATAATTTACCAATTTATTACCTGCCGATACAAGTAGGCAAGTGCAGCACTCCCCCAGCTCCATCCATAGTCAAAGATGGTCAACGCCTTTAGCCAGATCCATGGAGCATTCCTCCCATTGTCGTCAGCAAAAAGAGTCCTACTAATAATATACCACATGTACACGTGAGCATACGTCTTGATCAAGTCCTCATCGGCTTTTTAGCGCAATGTTTGTACTGTTGTACTATCCATGAGTAAGGAGCGCCGGCTGAGAGTCTCGCTTTAGTCGGGTCAGCTGGCTCCTGTGGAACATTAACAATAAGATCAAACATCTGCTGACGTCACCCTTCACAATCGGTGTCCATAGCTACAGGCTTCCCCTCAATAGGAAGTGCAAGGATCATGGAAACATCTTGAAGTGTGACAGTCATCTCGCCGGTACGGAGGTGGAAACTGTGTGTCTCCGGCTTCCATCGATCGATGAGAGCGGTAATTGCAGCCGCGTTGATGTTTGCTGTCGACCGGCTAACAAGTTGGATGAAAGGGAGGAGCCCGGCCATCTCGGTGTACCGAGTGTACCGCTCATCATACGACATCTCTTTAGGGCCGGAGACCCCATGATACAAAATCTTCAAAGGGTTAAGTTGCTGCAAACATACAAGTTAAATACTATCCTGCACATTTGCTAGAGCACGACATTTGAAACATAAAAGTGCAAAAATAATCATCTTACCATCCTCTTCTCCGAGTAAAAGAGCCAGTGTTTAACTTCATAGAAAGCATCGAGTAACCAAACCATCCTACATATTTTAAATCGTAAGAGTATGTGAGTATCCCACACTTCAAACATTTAATTCCACAAAATAATTCCACACATGTTCATAGTAACAACTAAATGATCGAACATACAAATTTGGTTTCTAAACTAAAATAACCTACTAGATTGTTACCAATGTAAACTATAGATACCCTAATGCTAAAGATAATTGAAACAAGTCATTACTCCATATCAAAATCAAATCCAACTAAAAACTAGGGTTCCATCGAAATTGGCCAAATGTGAGAAACTTTTTGGATGAAAAGAGGGGGAAAAGTACTTGGGAAGCAAATCCCTCAACTTTACATTCAGATTTGGGGTTATTTCATGAGGAGAGGCAAATAGCTGGATCGGAGGAGGAAACGCCATGGCTGCCTTGTTCTTTCTCTCGTGCTCTGTCTGGCTACTCGTACTGGAGAGGCACGGGTGCATCGCTGCGATTTAGAATCCAGGCGTGTAGCGCCTAGTGACAAGGCGCTACACGTCCACGCATCGGGCCTACCCGTCAAGCGCCACGCAGGAAGGCAGGAAGGCGGCTAGCCCCGCAGGCGCCACGTAGGCAGGGTTGTAGCGCTTGATCCATAGGTGCTACACTTCAGAGTGTAGCGTATGGTCGTTGGGTGCTACCTAATGAGGTTAGATTTCGAAAAAAAAATCGCCGAGGGTGCAGTTTGTGAATTTGTTTCAATTCGTGGTCACTGTAGTCCATTTTGCCAGAGATGGGTGCGACCGCTCCTGTGGTCGGTGATACGTCGAAAACGTATCTCGTTTTCCGAACATTTTTCTTATTGTTTTTTCTCTAAACTTGTGTGTTTTGAATAACTAACACGGACTACCGCTATTTTCAGCATAATTTCCTTGGGGTCTTGTGCAGAAAAATCAACTTTCAGGAAATTGCCCAGAAAAGACCCCATTGATGTATTCACCCCGGAATACCCCGGGAGCCAGAAGGGGCCAGGAGAAGAGACACAGGGTGGCCACAACCCCCTGGCGCGGGTCCCCCCTGGCCACGCCAACATAGGGTGTGGGCCCCGTAGAGCTCCCTCGGACTCCCCTTTCGACTACAAGTAGTCTCCAACCCTAAAACCCGAGGGGGTTCGTCATATTCCACATAAACAAAATAGAGCGTCGTCGCCGTCCCGAACCTCCATTCGGGGATCAGAAGTTCCTGTTCTGGCTCCCGGCCGGGACGGGAATTGGAGGAGATCATCGCCACCGTCATAACCAATGCCTCTCCATCGACCATCCATGTTTCCCCCATCCATGTGTGGGTAATTCCCCTATTGTAGGCTGAAGGGGATGGCAGGGACTGGATGAGTTCGTTCATGTAATAATGTCGTGATTGTTAGGGCATAGTGCCTAGTATCCTCTATTAGTGATATTGACATTGTCGCAACTTGTTATGCTTAATGCTTGCCACTTTGGGCCCGAGTGCCATGATCTCAGATCTAAACATGTTATTGAATCATAATGATAATTATTGTTTTTTGATCATACATGCAACTTGTTTACACATATCATTGTCCGGAACCCGAGGCCCGAAGTGACAGAAATTGGGACAACCAAAGGGGGTGGCTGCGATGTGAGGATCACATGTGTTCACGGAGTGTTAATGCTTTGCTCCGGTGTTCTATTAAAAGGAATACCTTAATTAGCAGTAGTTCCCTTGAGGCCCCACTGACACGGGCTGGTAAGACAAAAGATGTTGTGCAAGTTCTCATTGCGAGCACGTACGACTATTTACGGAACACATGCTTATGGATACTTAGTACTTGGATGCTTTATCTTATTTATCTGCAATGCCCGTGACATTATCATAATTTGAACTTTCTTATCCATGCAATGCCCGTTCATCCATCCGTATGCCTACAGTATTTAATCCCGCTATTTACTTCAATCACCACTATTGTTGTTTTCATACTACTGCTGTTATTTTTTCACCAGTGCTGCTGCTATAAAACTGTTACTACTGATAAACCACTGCGAACTAGTCAACTATCAGGTGCAAGTGTATTGACAACTCACTTGTTAAGGCTCACAAATATTCTTTGGCTCCCCTTGTATCGAATAAATAAATTTGGGTTTTACTTCCCTCGAAGACTGTTGCGATCCCCTATACTTGTGGGTCATCAGTCGGCCATGAAGAACAGGCAAGCCAGTCACTAGGAAAGGTCATGTCGAAGGCGTAACGGACTAGGCAGCTCGGTGCGACCGCCATAGTGGCTGGCCCCACAGATCAGGAATGCCAATCGAAGGGCGAGAACCGGGCGGGAATGGAATGTGCGAGGCATTTGGTTTCATCCAACAAATTTTTGGGCCCTGAGGTGCTTTTAGTAATGTAAATAACATTGCCAACATCTACAGGTGATCCCTTTTCAACGACAGTCTTCTAAGAAAAAATCTCATTTAAGTTGAAAGGGATAAAAGACTACTACCAAACAGTTTATTTCATGCTAACTATCAGCTTCAAGAAAACAATCCACACAAAAGCAAGCGAAAGAAAAATAATCTATAACAAACCTCTTCTCAAACACAAACTGGTCAGCAACAACATCACTCTGGCCAGCCCATCCACCTTCCAAATCTGATCCCCGATGTCCCTTATTGTCAACTTCATCATCTATTGATTTCGTAAAGATTGTCAGAGGAATGTTTAGTTCCTTTGCAACAATAAGCTTTATCTATTTGTGAATAACTTTCTCCAATTATGTATGAGTTGTTAACTATGTCTTCTTTTAGTTAAGCTTTGATTCAATATTTGATGTTATCCCCTTGATTTCAGCATCGTCAAACTGGCTTGTGGAAATTTGTGAATCACCCACAAATCCACCTTTCTGACCGCTACCATCTGATCCAAATAACTCAGTGTCTGATGGAACATTGATTTGGGAGTGGATAGGGGGGGGGGGTGAAGGACTATAACTCTGCGTAGCTTGCACATTAGGGGCCGATGAACTGTTACTTGGTCATGCTTCATTGGAACATAATTGTTTGTGTCCGTGATGACTTCGCTCAGCAAGTACTTTGGCAATCTGATGAGAGGCATCTGATTCTTTTTCCTCATCATCTATGAGCGTTGATCCATCAGCATCTGCATCTTCCCCTGAGTCATCCTAGCCATGAACTAGATCATCTTCATCTACCTTGTCTGACTCCGAAGCTTTAGTCCCATCTGATGCAGCGCACCTATCGCATGGCACTAATTAGTTAGGCGTTGAACAAGACCGCTAAGAGCACCATTGATAGTGGAAGCAAAAGTCAGCATGAGGGAGTGCGCTCTATTCCTTTGTTGTTACAGTGTTAAACAAAAACAGAACAATGTTAGCTACTAAAAAACTACAGAAACAAAAGGCTGAAAAAGAATAATAGGGAAAATTATACTTGTAAAACTAAATAACAAATGAATTTTATAGTCAAATAATTAAAGAAAACTTCCTTCGGTATAGTTAGTGTTGTTTTTTAGTAGACCTTTATATCTCTGTCACAAGAAAATGGTCTCTATTGTTAAGAAATATGGTAGTTAAAATTCCTTGAAAAATACGGAGCAAGACTCGTTTGCATGAGACACAATGGGATTGGTTCATCGAGCAAAAGAACATCTCTGTGGGAGACATACTAGTGTTTTCCATGATACCAAGGCCCACTATCTACGTTGTTATTATTGGCGACTCCCAAGATGACTCACTTTGTATTTCAAGCGAAGATGACTCAGTTTCAAGTGAAGATGACTCAATTCTGATGATAGCAGTTCTGATAGCAGTTCTCCATGATGAGATGCATGATGAGGATTCTATCAATTCTGATGGTGAGCTCCATGATGAGGATTCTGACAATTCTGCTGATGAGATCCATGATGAAGCCAACATCTTATATTCCCAAAGAGCCAATCTCGACAATCACGAGAAGAACCTCCTCGTCCGGCTTCTACCCCCTTTGACCCTATGTTGGGCTGCTTTTTGTGACTCATTGCATGGTCACAAGCTTGCAACACTATATTACGGTTAGTATCTACAAGACGCTCTCCTCTTTTTGCAAGTAAATTTTCAAGAACCATGAGAAGGTTTGCTAATTTGGTAAGTTATCTTTCATGCTTAGAAACTACCGAAGTTGATAGGGGAACACGCTGGCTTGGGGAATCATGGAAGGGTTGGCCTACGACTTAGAGCAGAAGAGCATGTCACCACCATTACTTACAACAAGAAAACCGATGGCCGCATTATCCTCGACAAGCTGGTGTGAAATGGTTTTCGTCCAAGGCAACAATTTTCGTAATCGGCAACCTATTTTGATCATTGTGAGGGAGACCGATGACCCCACGTTGGAGGCAGTCATTGAGATGGGGGTGATATAGAACCGGAGAAAATGATAGGCCTTAGGGGTGAAGAGACTAGGCTGCTGCTGAGCTAGGCCTATGAACTTCTTATTTGTCTGGCTGGATTGTAATTTCGTTTGTTTCCTGGACATGTTAAGGTTTAGTTTGTTTTTCGTGAACTTGTAAGGTATATTAACGTTGGTAGATCCCTCGTGCTTAAACCCGAGTAAAGATCAAATCGCTAATAGCTGCTAAAACCTCGAGTAAAGATCAAATCCCTCGTGATAGTAGATCGTGCAATTCATCACTTAAGAACTCGTCAACAAAAGCCTGGCAAGCCAATGGTCACTGAACTTCTCGACCTCGTCGGTATCGCATAAATACGACTGAGCACGGACCACGCAACTAGCCCTCTATGCCACCGACATAGCCCCCAACCTCCCGCTTACTCTTGGCACTGATTACCGCACGCCGCCGCCGCCGCCACAGCCCCCCCCCCCCCCCCCCCCCCGACCAGATCCCTCACTCTCGGCGCTGATCCACCCGATGGCGCCGCACGTGAGAAGTAGCACCGACTTACGACGTGTGCAGTTGCGGCCGTCTGGGCGCTGGTCCGCCGTGATCACACACAATGACGTGCGGTGGTGGATGGGCACCTTCGACACACCCGAGCTCGCCGCCCGCGCGTTAGACGGGCCGATGTGGCGGTTCGGCCGTCCGCGCCTCGAGCTTAACTTCCGGGGCGTCGAGAGCAGGGAAGTTTCCGAGTTTCTCGCCCCAGATCTAAGGATTGTGACCCGCAAGGAGGAGCAGGAGAACCGCCGCGCGTTCTTGCAACTGCGCATCCATCGGGACGACGATGCCACGATGGAGAGGTTCCGCCGTGATCACCCAGATATGGTACAGGCGCAGTTGCGGCTCGACGCTGAGAGGGAGACGAAGATGCGAGCTCGTACATCCCGGGGGTATGCTGGCCCCTCCACCAACGTCGTCTCATCGTCGGATGAGGAGATGGACGAAACATTCTGGGAGAGCCTTATGCAGGACTCCGATGACGACGAACTTGACGACGCATTCTGGGATGATGTGTAGTGTTTTAGAGTTTCGAATAGTGTCAAAATAATCAAAATTTCGAAGTTTTATGTGTTCGTTGAAGTTTCAACACTTCTTCCTTCTTATTTTGGGTTGCAACTGTAGTAGGATAATTATCGGCTACAGTGTGCTATAATGCCTAATAAAAATGGTCTGACAGGAGAGGGCCCAAGAAAGTGCCATCATGGCCCATGTCTGGAAACAACCGCTATTCCACTCACTGCCGTAACCCTGGCAAGACGCCCTGCGTGCGTTGGTGACTTCATCGCGATATTGTGAACGTGGCGCGTTAGTTCCGGCGGCCAGTTATTGCTCTGTCATGCATGTGGCTCCTCCGTTGCAATCCCCCTCCCGGTATATAAATAGATGCACTCTTCAGTTCATCCTCTATCTGCCCCACCGCCTCCCCTCAAGCGAAAACCTTTGACGTCGTAGCTGCTCGAGCGTTCCTCCATCTCATCTCATGACTCCACGGGCGAAGCAGTCTGCTGCCCTCATGTAAGTTCCATTTCCATTCACGTACTTCTGACCCATTTCTCAATTCCTCGTGATTTCATCTTTCTTAGATCAGTTTCTTAATTCCTCGTGATTTCATCTTTCCTAGATCCATTTTTCCTTTTAGATAAACATCAACTTCCTATCATGCAACTATCTACACGGCAGCTGAAGCCAAGAAGAGCATCATCTTGGCCGCTCTGGCAGAGAGGGTAACCATCCTAGAAACTGATCTTGAGAAGGCCTTCAAGCTCGCCCACGAAAATCTCATGAAGGCAGCCGGTGCCAGGAAGGTGCAGTTGGAGCACGGCGAAGCTTCCCTGGCAGCGTTGCAGAAGTTGCTGCATGAAAAGTCGAAGATGATGGCCAGCTACCTTGAACTAACCTCCAAGGTTGGGAAACTGAAGATCGATTTAGCCCTAGCAGAGCATAATACTCTGATGGCTCTCCTCGTAGCTGTGACGGCCCAGGGAAGGGAGGATCCAGTGCCTTCGGAGGAGTTGTCAGCCCCGTACTGATGTTCTTTTAGTTCTAGCTAAAGTTCTCAAATGGGGCACCATGGTGCCCGGGCACCTGTATGAAATACCGTATATTTTAGGTATGTAGACACCATGAATACCATGGCTATTTATATCTTGTGTATGTAGTATGTATATGTAATCATAGGTATGCACATATTAGGGTATACATACCTAAAAAGTATACATATACATACATGTATATATACTTAGCTGTCAGGTACGCGTATAGTAGGTTATATGTATTGTAGGTATGTAAGGCACGTAGATACCTTAGCTAGGTATGTATACCCAAAGGTATATATACATCGTACATACCCAAGATACAGGTATCCGACGTATCAATGGTATATACCTGTACAAATTGAACATTATTTCGTACTAGAGCATGAGCATCATGGAGCATCTGTTAATTTACCTATATATATAATAATGGACTCCTCTTTTATACTCCCAGGGTTACATACTCCCATGCCTTATCGAGTCCTTGGGTTTGGATATGTGGAGTATCTTGCAAATAACCGATAACAAGAAAGGAACGAACCGTGCATGCAACAACTTTTCTTTGGCATGTGCATGCATGGGAACCTATAATTAAGGAAATTCATATTTAGTACGTGGCCAGTGAACGAACACCCTTTTTAGACTGTACGTATATGGCTTGCTCCATGCATCTGGTATCACTGGTAGAAAATAGGCCTTCCATACGCCCCCATTAGTCCCCAATATAATCGAACCGCGACCAAAGGGGTCTTTAGTCGCGGTTCGGGAGGAGACCCGCGACCAGCTGTCTGGGCCCAGCGCGCTCGGTCCACAGCTGGTGGACGGGAGGTGCTTTAGTCGCGGTTGGCCAGGCCAACCGGGACTAAATGTTCTCAGGCTGGCCCGAAGGCCTTTAGTCGCGGTTGGCCAGGCCAACCGGGACTAAAGGACCATCCCTATATAGGACTCACCTCGCTGCACTTAGCCATATTTGGTGTCACTTCTATTCACAATATTCACAAGGGGGTGGTGGGTTTGATTTTGGTTCCTCCTATGCACACAAGGTGTTCGATGAAATGCCCGAGAGCATGAAACACACATGATATGAAGTGTCCGAGCCACACTTGAGCTTTGTCATTTATTTTTCCTCCGCGATCGCGGTTAGCAACTTGAACCTTTCATGATTTGTATTATCTCTAGCTAGTTAGTTTAACAAATGCATGATGGTTAATTATATACTTTATATGATAATAATGCAGATGAATCGGCAATGGATGTACGGTAACCGACTCTCCGGCGAGTTCACTACGGATTTGAAAGATTTCCTCGCAGTGGCAAATGCGAACAAGCAGCGAGGTTTTATTATCTGTCCATGTGCTATTTGTAAGAATCAGAAGGGTTACTCCTCCTCAAGAGACGTTCACATGCACCTGCTTCAGCACGGTTTCATGCCAAGCTATAATTGTTGGACCAAGCATGGAGAAAGAGGGGTTAGAATGGAAGAAGATGAAGAAGGGGATGATATCGATGACAACTATCATGAGGCTTTCGGTGATAATTTCACGGAGGATGATGCTGAAGGTGGGGAAGGGGAAGGCGAAGGTGAAGAAGAGGCACATGATGAGCCCGCTGATGATCTTGGTCGGACCATTGCTGATGCACGAAGACGCTGCGAAACTGACAAGGAGAGGGAGAATTTGGATCGCTTGTTAGAGGATCACACGAAGTCGCTGTACCCAGGATGCGATAATAGTCTGAAAAAGCTGGGCTGCACACTGGATTTGCTGAAATGGAAGGCACGGGAAGGTGTAGCTGACTCATCATTTGAAAATTTGCTGAAAATGTTGAAGAATATGTTTCCGAAGAATAACGAGTTGCCCGCTAGTACGTACGAAGCAAAGAAGGTTGTCTTCCCTCTAGGTTTAGAGGTTCTGAACATACATGCATGCATTAACGACTACATCCTCTACCGCGGTGAATACGAGAATTTGAATGAATGCCCTGTATGCACTGCATTGCGTTATAAGATCAAAGGCGATGACCCTGGTGACGATGTTGAGGGCGAGAAACCCAGGAAGAGGGTTCCCGCCAAGGTGATGTGGTATGCTCCTATAATACCACGGTTGAAACGTCTGTTCAGGAACAAAGAGCATGCCAAGTTGTTGCGATGGCACAAAGAGGACCGTAAGTCCGACGGGGAGTTGAGACACCCCGCTGATGGAACGCAATGTAGAAAGATCGATAGAGAGTTCAAAGATTTTGCAGCTGACGGAAGTAACATAAGATTTGGTCTAAGTACTGATGGCATGAATCCTTTTGGCGAGCAGAGCTCCAGCCATAGCACCTGGCCCGTGACTCTATGCATCTACAACCTTCCTCCTTGGTTGTGCATGAAGCGGAAGTTCATTATGATGCCAGTGCTTATCCAAGGTCCGAAGCAACCCGGCAACGACATCGATGTGTACCTAAGGCCATTAGTTGATGAACTTTTGCAGTTGTGGGGCAGACCTGGTGTACGTGTGTGGGATGAGCACAAAGAAGAGGAATTTTACCTACGAGCGTTTCTTTTTGTAACCATCAATGATTGGCCTGCTCTCAGTAACCTGTCGGGACAGACAAATAAGGTATACAAAGCATGCACGCAGTTCTTAGATGAGACTGAAAGTGTATTTTTTGATAATTGTAGGAAGAACGTGTACCTGGGTCATCGTCGATTTCTTCCCCGAAATCATAACGTAAGAAAGAAAGGCAAGCATTTCAACGGCAAGGCAGATCATCGGCCGAAGCCTGCGAAAGGTACTGGTGCTGAGATATTTGATATGGTCAAGGATTTGAAAGTCATCTTTGGAAAGGGTCCTGGCGGACAATCAGTTCCGCTGGAAGTTGACGGGCACGCACCCATGTGGAAGAAGAAATCTATATTTTGGGAGCTACATTATTGGAAAGTCCTAGATGTCCGCTCTGCAATCGACGTGATGCATGTTACGAAGAATATTTGCGTGAACCTGCTAAGCTTCTTGGGCGTGTATGGGAAGAAAAATGATACAAAGGAAGCACGGCAGGACCATCAACTTTTGAAAGACCCAGATGACCGGCATCCGGAATGGTTTCAAGGTCGTGCCAGCTACGCTCTTACCAAAGAAGAGAAGGTCATTTTTTTTTGAATGCCTGAGCAGTATGAAGGTCCCGTCTGGCTTCTCGTCGAATATAAAGGGAATAATAAACATGGCGGACAAAAAGTTCCAAAACCTGAAGTCTCACGACTGCCACGTGATTATGACGCAATTGCTTCCTATTGCTTTGAGGGGGCTCCTACCGGAAAATGTTCGAGTAGCCATTGTGAAGCTATGTGCATTTCTCAATGCAATCTCTCAGAAGGTAATCAGTCTAGAAGATCTACCACGGTTACAGAACGATGTGGTCCAATGTCTTGTCAGTTTCGAGTTGGTGTTCCCACCATCCTTCTTTAATATTATGACGCACCTCCTGCTCCACCTAGTCGAAGAGATTTCCATTCTCGATCTTGTATTTCTACACAATATGTTCGTAACCTTAAGCATCGTAAAGGGCTATGGAAATGAGGAGGTAATTGAGTTCTGTATTGACTATGTTCCTGACCTTAAGCCGATTGGTATTCCTCAATCGCGGCACGAGGGGAGACTAAGTGGAAAAGGCACGATCGGAAGGAAATCAACGATATGTATGGACGGTCATTCTATGACTGAAGCACACCACACAGTTCTGCAAAATTAGAGCTTGGTGGCTCCGTACTTCGAGCAACACAAGAATATTTTACGCTCGGACAACCCGGGGAAGCCTAAATCATGGATTAGAAAGGCCCACATGGAGACTTTCGGCAGTTGGTTACGAAAACATTTAATGAATGACAATGATGTTGGAGATCAGCTTACATTTTACACGATCTCCCAAGATAAAAAGACACCAACCAAAACAGTGGTGTCCGCTTTGATGCAGCAACCGAGAATGGGCAAAAGGTCACATATTATGGTTACATAGAGGAGATATGGGAACTTGACTATGGACCCTCCTTTAAGGTCCCTTTGTTCCGGTGCAAATGGTTCAAGCTAACAGGAGGTGGGGTAAAGGTGGACGAGCAATACGGAATGACAATGGTGGATTTCAACAATCTTGGTTACCTTGACGAACCATTCGTCCTAGCCAAAGATGTCGATCAGGTGTTCTATTTGAAGGACATGAGTTGCAAACCGAGGAAACGGAAAGATAAGAAAACGATCAATACATCATGCGATGATCCAAAGCGCCACATTGTTCTTTCAGGGAAAAGAAACATCGTGGGAGTGGAGGACAAGACAGACATGTTAGAAGATTATAATATGTTTGGTGAAATTCTGCCCTTCAAAGTGAACACTGACCCAAGCATTAAGTTAAATGATGAGGATGCTCCATGGATACGGCACAATCGTAAGAAAGAAGTGACACAAGGGAAGAATTGATGTGTAATAATTTATTGTACCAAACTTTGTTGAATGGATCATGTGAATTATATTATCTCCGCTGTGTTTAAGACTAACTCCTTTGCAAAATATTTGAGAAAACGAGTGGAAAACATGGAAAACAAAAGGTTACTTAAATGTCTCAAAACCTTGTGAGATAAAATATCTAATTTCATAACTTTTATTAAAAACAGAAAACAGACGCGCTAGCGCGCCGCAGTGTCGCCGGAATACAAATTCTTTTATTAAAAACAGAAAACAGACGAACACTACTCCTCGTCGTCGTCGTCGGGGAACTCGTCGGTGACCTCCTCCGGGTCATCATCGTCGTCGAACTCCTCGGTGATCTCCTCGTCGTCGTCGGAGGTGCATGATGGTATGTCCGAGATAGTCCCCCACCTCGGATCGTCGGAGGCCCAGACTTCGCCGGCGTGGTCGGTCCGACGAAGCACTGGCAGCGCCTTCGTCCTCGCCTCCCGAGCGGCATCTAACGCGAGGTGGCGTTCGAGGCGGCACTCCGCCCGCTCAGCCGCGCGGGTCTGCCAGAGCTTATCGTCGGCACTCTCCTCCCCCGGGTTGTTCCGGTAATACTCACGGACCACGCGGTCGTCCGTGGCGTCGACTAGGCCCTGAAACGCGTGGTGGCGGAGGTGGAGGTGGTCGGCGGCAGTGACGATCTGCGGCTTCGGCGCCCTGGCCTCCGCTTCCCAGATGGTGTGGCAGTCGTTGAAGTTCATCAGCGACCGCGGGCGGTTGAGGCGCCAGGCCGCCGCGTCCCAGGTGCGGGCGGCCTCCGCCGCCGTCGCAAAGGAGCCAAGGGGGATGCGGTCGTCCCCCCAGCGGATATCTGCGCTGAACATTCCATTCTGCCGTGCTCGGACGCCGCGGAAGCCGGTGGTGTTGTTCCTCCTCGGAGGCATCGTGGAAGCGCGATGGTGCATGGAGAGGAGTGGGCGCGTGGAGAGGAGAAGACGCGCTCGAGGCACGGCAGTTTATACCGCGCCCTCCTGGCCACGCGTCACAACTCCCGCGCCACGCGCCACCCTAACACAACCAAGCAAATAGTTGCACATTACTACCCACTCCGAGCTCAAAGTGAACACTGACCCAAGCATTAAGTGAACACTGACCCAAACATTAAGTTAAATGATGAGGATGCTCCATGGATTGATGTGTTAAAGGGGGTGTAGAACAAAACAATCGGTATCACCATCATACAGCCCTACCGTGGCTACTGGGTGCAATATGCATACCAAATTCACGGCAGGACGTATGATGGCGAATCCGGATGTTTTGTATTTGCTCGATGAACTGAATATATGATGTATCAAACCTTAAAGGGGGATGTAGTACAAAACAATCGGTATCGCCATCATACAGCCCCACCGTGGCTACTGGGTGCATATATGCATACCAAATGCACGGCAGGACGTATGATGGCGAATCCGGATGTTTTGTATTTTGTATGATGGCGAATCCGGATGTTTCGTAAGATTTAAAAAAGAAAAGTATTTGAAAAAGCACCTTTAGTCGCGGTTCGTGTCAGGAACCACGACTAAAGGCACTTTCCGCGCGGGAACGAAAACGCCGCGAAAAAACCTTTAGTCGCGGTTCGTGACACCAACCGCGACTAAAGGGTACCTTTAGTCGCGGTTGGTGTCCCCAACCGGGACTAAAGGCTTGCCCTACATAAATTTTCGTGTGCCGCCCTCCTCTTCCTGACACCAAACGCATCGAGGATCAGATCGAGCTCGTCTTCTCCACGCCGCCCTCGTCTCCGGTAGGTGCCCGCCGCCGCGTGCGCCCGATTCCGCCCTCGATTTGGTTGGTCCCGCCACCGCATGCGCCCGATTTCACAGCTCCCGTGCGTGCTTGAGGGGTAGAGGAGATGACGGCCTTTCTTCTCCCGTGCGCGCCCTCGTTTCTTCACGGGATAGCCGGAAACGACGGCGGTTACCGGCGATGGGAGATGAGAAGCGAAGAGGGGCACGGCGGCTTGCCTCCCTTATCGTCTACGGGGAGGCACACAAGAAGGAGGTGGCCATGGAGGTGCTGCGCGCCACGGTCTTTCTGGCAGAGGAAGAAGAAAGGAGAAAAGAAACAAAATTTTGATACCCCCCTGATTGTTTTAAGAATTACAACTAAGTCCCTCCGCTATAGAAAATAGAGAATAAAACGATGTTTTAAGAATTATAACTCCAAAAATCATAAAAAAAATGTGCAAAATGTTCAGAATAATATGAGCTAACTGTTTATACCATTTTAATCCATGATTGACAAAGTTAAAAATGAGGCCATATATGGAGTTTGAATTAAATTCATTAAAATAATGAAAATAAGTTTTAATTCAATAAAATCAGAAAATTAAGTGTAATATACCAAAATGATCAGTGAAACAAATGCAACCTATCTATGGGGTTCTCCAAGTCATTTGAGCAATTAATCTTGGTCACACCTCTAGAATAGGGTTTTCTCCCCCTCCGGTGGTCATTGTTCTTCCACCCAAAACCCTAGCAATCTGTTTTTCCTCCTACGACAATATTTGCTAAGTCTCATTTCTACTAAAAAATCACTGTCAATACTAGTACTATTAAGTTGAAAAATTATTAAGTACCAATATTTGCTACTCCTCTATAACGTACCCTTAATCTTATTTTTTTAATTTCTTTATACTTAATTAATTTTTACTACATGCATGTCTTCAGGAGTGACATATGGCGGACGATAGAGACTTGGCGCTTAGGGATCCGGAGGCTGAAGGTTATATAATGGGCATCATAAACAACGAGATTCCTTATGAGTCGGGCCTAGAAGATGAGCAAGAAGAGGATGTAGTCTCTTCTTTTCTGAACCTTGACGGTGAAGGAACGGACATTGTCGATGATCAAGAAGGTGAAGGAACGGTCATTGTCGACGGAGGTCAACCGTCAACAAACGACGATCTCGAATTGCATGTACCAACCACCTCCGGCGAGGTATATATATACATTGATCCTCTCGTGATACAAACTTACTGAAATGTGAATACATATGCATTAACCCGCGCGAATCTCTTTCTTATTTTAGCCCTCGGCCGGATCGAGTACGATAAAGCGTGGCAAATCCAAGGCGATGAAACAAGGAGAAACATATACCATCGAATTAGTCGGTGAAACCGGCAAGCCCCTACAGCACACCACAAAGTTTATCAACCAACGCGGAGTCGTTGTTAGAGACAACGTCCCGATCACCGTCCAGGAATGGAAGGAGCCAAAGAAGGCACGTCTTGGTTTCAGTTTTGTCACAGAGAACGAAAAAGGATTGCTGGAGAAAGCTTATGGAACATTTCATTCTACCTCCGGAATACAACAAAGTCGATGAATTCGGTAACGAGGTTCCGGGTGGACGTGAGAGGAGGAGGCTAGTCAAAGAGTTCGCTCTTCAGAAGATGGCTGAAGCATTCCGGAACTTCAAGAAAAATTTAACCCGTGAATATGTCAACAAGGGCAAGACTCCGGATTTCAAAGGACAACATGAGAAACTGAAAGATGATTAGCCAGAATTTGTGAGGCAAAATAAATCGACGCATTTCAAGGAAATATCGAAAAAAATAAGGCTAATGCGGATAAGAAACAGTACCATCATGTTATGGGGCCAGGAGGATACCGCCTTTCGGCGCCTAAGTGGAGGAAGATGGAGGAGGGCCTGAGGGCGCGAGGAATCCCTCTAGGTACAGAGGGATGGGACGAAATAGCCAAATGCTGGTGGTACATGCATGGGGGATCGCTAGAACCGGAGACAGGGGCGTGTGTTCATCGGCAGAAAAAGTTTTCTCCCACCCAAGCCCTTATTGACGCAATGACCTAAGCTCAATAGGGCTTGATCACGTTCAACAGAGAGAAAGACGCACTGACAAAAGCCCTCGGGAATGATGAACACGGAGGACATGTACGAGGCAAAGGCAGAATTCCGTGGAAAGTAGGGTTTTCCCAGGACAATGACCCGTACTGTTATAGAAGCCGTAAGAGAAAGACGGACCGGGATGCAGATCTTTTGGCGAAGGTTGTATCGGAACTTAGTGAGTTGAAGCAGACCGTGCATGGACTTGTGAATGAAAGATCGGCGCCTGCAGGGCCGCATGAAGATCATGCAGCAGATCTCGGAAGCCAGCAGCAGCGGAGAAGCAACGTGGCTTCCACGAAGGCCCCACCTGCACAGATGATGGAGATTCTTGCACCGGAGCCTCACTACCCCGTGGATGATGTAAAGGAGATGAAAGAATGTGATCTGCATTATCCCGTGGGGAACATTTCGACGAAAGTAGCTACCGGCAGTGCTTTACCCTGTACACCTGGAGCACTCCAACACAACAACCCCATTCCATATGGCTATGCTCGTGTCACGGTGGAAGACATAGTCCAAGTGTTTGAGGACCTGGAGATTGACATAGCTACACCCGAAGGGGAGAGAGGACTTGGAGATGTCAAGGGCCAGTTCATTCTATGAAAAAAGAAGTACATAGTGTTTCCAGGCGAGGCGCCAAGGCTACCAAGTCCACCCCCCCTCCGATGGTGGTGGTGGTGGTGGTGTTGGTTCACCTACACCTCCTTCACGCCATTCGACGCCGTCCCCCGATCCACAATCTTCGGCGGGTAAGCAGCCACCGCCCCCCAATCCTCCTCCGGCGGGTAAACAGCCGCCGCCCCCCATTCCTCCTCCGGCAAAGAAGCAGAAGCAGGCGGACAGCAAGGAAACCCGCTCCTGGAATATTAACCCAGAGCTTTATGTACCTAAGACCACACGGGTACCGGAGCCATCACTGAAGCCTATCCTCCCAAGGTCTTGGGAACTTAGTGAAGCTCAAACCAAATTGGCTGCGGATGCTGATTATGAGAAATGGAAGGCCGATCAGAAGGCGCTAAAGGAGCCTAAGCCCAAGGAAGTATACACTCCGAAGGCAAAGAAGTGGGCTACGGGTATTTTGACGCAACCGTCCCAAGCCGAGCTGAATATGCCTGACGACTATGGAAGTGAACTTCGTAGGCAAGCAGAAATATTGAAGGAGGAGAAAGAAGAAACGAAAAAAAGCGGGAAACAAGTTGACCAGCTCGGGATGCAGAATAAACAATCGATCCCCCCGCTCATAGTGAAAGCCGGTCCGGAACAGGACCCCGAGGTCATAGTAGCTGCGGCAGCAATTGGATTGACTGTAGCGAGTGCCATGAAAAATGCGTCCGAGATGAGTTTGACTCTTCGTGCCTCGTTAGGCCTTGAGGAAGCGCCAGTAGGTGAGGTAGCATTACAATATGTGCCGAATGGGCCTCTCATCGAGTCTACGCAGGAAAAGAGTCTACCACCACAAATGCGAAATCTGCTACGTTGGTACACGAATTTCATATCATGGGCCGCCAAAGAATATGTTTATGCGGATGTTACAGAGCAGCATCACACCAAACGGTACTCTGTAACAGTTCATATGAGTGAATTGTTCCAGCTGTTCAATCTGCGCGAGCTCGACAAATCTATCCTGAGTTGCTACGTTCTGTAAGTGATTTATTTCTACCTCGTCTCGTTCTTCATTGCCTGCACTATATATATATATATATATATATATATATATATATATATATATATATATATATATATATATACGGAAAATGGTTTCTACTCCCGGGTGTAGCTACACCCACGTCTCATATACTGCCGTACGGAGGTATGTGTCATACTTTTTCGGTCTAAGTTTGTTCATATACTATATCTAAGATACTCCAAAACAAGTTTCGTGAAAATTATAAAATTGAGCATGTTGTTTGCACTATATATATAAAATACCTGTATATATGTACGTATAAAAAGAGTATGTAGAAAAATTACACATACTACATAAAAAGTAGTATATATACTTCCGAAATAGTAATATATGATGCATACTACCTGTACATACTCTCTTGTATGATAGATACTATATACATCATACTAAACACATGTGGGTGTAGACACACCCAGGAGTAGCCTGAATTTGTCCTATATATATATATATATATATATATATATATATATTGTCCTAACTATATTGTTGCGTACGCTATTCTGCAGATTGAACATTTGGGAATGCAAAATAAGAAACATCCATGATGTTGGGTTCATTGACCCACAAATCATTAATGGACATGTGTTACAAAATCACCCCGAAGACATTGAGAAAGACTTGTACAAGTTTCTTACAAAGCATCAACTCAAAATTCATATTCTATTTCCTTACCATTTTGGGTGAGTGTTTCTCTCTTGTGCCCATTCTCTTTTGTTTACTCCATGCATGGTATGTCTAATCGATAAGTTATGCATGACTGTGCATGTAACGTGTCCGCAGGTCCCACTGGATTCTGCAGAAAATTGAACTTCACACCTCCACAGTTTTTATCATGGACTCTATGGATTCAGATTCAAAGCGTTGGGCCGACATGAGAAAAATGCTGCAAAAGTAATTATTTTCAATCATTTGCGCTCTATATCGATCGGTCACTTTTGTTCATTTCCTAGTATGCAGTAGCTAATAACTCCCTTGTTCATTTAATTTTTTTTGCCCTGTAGAGTTTGGAGATGGTTCTCAGAAGAAATTGTCGGTGAATTCAAACATCAGCTAGAATTTAGAAACTTAGTTAATGTGGATAAGCAGCCACCGGGGACCAATCTATGTGGATACTATGTTTGTGAGAACATCCGGAGAGAAACCTCTGAGAGGAAGGCGTCGGATAGCGTGCGGAAGGCGACGGATAACTTGCGGAGGAAGCTTAGTCCAGAAGTTCGCTTCCGACCAATTCAAGAGAAATTAGCAGGATTTTTCCTTAGGCATGTCATCAATTCTAAAGGAGAACAATATACGTCCGACGACGACCAATTCAAGAGGAATTAGCAGGATTTTTCCTTATGCATCTCCGAGATTGAAACTTGTTCGAAGTTGTGTATGGTCATCCATCGTAATTGTGTATGGAAACTTGTTCGAAGTTGTATATGGTCACCCGAGATTGAATATATAATATATATTCCTATTGAATTCTTCTTGTTTTAAATTTCATATGCATGTATATAGTAGCGTAGAATATATATGTGTACTGAAACTTCATCAAAATTAAAATAAAACACAAAATAAAATATGAAGGAAATAAAACAAAACAGATTAAAAAGAAACCAGGTTTAGGGGGGCTAAAACCCTAAACCTGCGGAGGAGGCCTTTAGTCTCGGTTAGCCACGAGAACCGGGACTAAAGATCATCCGCCCCGACGGACTCCTGGCGCCCACGTGGACGGGCCTTTAGTCCCGGTCCGTAAGAGTCGCGACTAAAGGGGGGGGGGGGGGGCTTTAGTCGCGCATATTTAGTTCGGGTTGCACGGCCGGGAATAATGGCCTTTGCCAACCGGGACTAAAAGCTTGTTTTCTACCAGTGTATGTAAAAAAATTAGGAGATCATATATACTACTTTATGAGAAAGTATATACCTTATTTTTTGCGAATACTACATTTTTGCGATGGAGTATGCCTTGTTATTTTTCCATGGATTACGTGCCACTCTAAAAGCAAGTATAAATTATATTCAAAAGGAAGTACGGATAAAAAGAACTATATATATGTACACCTTACGTTTTGTGATGGAGTAAATACCTCATTTTTCAGGTAGGGTATATACCCTATTTTCTCAAGAAAATCTCATGAAGGCAGCCGATGCCAAGAAGGAGCAGTTGGAGCACGGCGAAGCTGCCCTGGCAGCGTTGCGGAAGTTGCTGCATGAAAAGTCGAAGATGATGGCCAGCTACCTCGAACTAATCTCCAAGGTTGGGAAACTGAAGATCGATTTAGCCCTGGCAGACTAAATACTCTGATCGCTCTCCTCGTAGCTTTGAGGGTCCAGGGAAGGGAGCATCCAGTGCCTTCGGAGGAGCTGTCAGCCCCCTACTGATGTTCTTTTAGTGCTAGCTAAAGTTCTCAAATGGGGCACCATGGTGCCCGGGCACCTGTATGAAATACCGTACATTTTAAGTATGTAGACACCATGAATACCATGGCTATTTATATCTTGTGTATGTAGTATGTATATGTAATCATAGGTATGCACATATTGGGGTATACATACCTAAAAAGTATACATATACATACATGTATATATACTTAGCTGTCAGGTACGCGTACAGTAGGTTATATGTATTGTAGGTATGTAAGGCACGTAGATACCTTAACTAGGTATGTATACCCAAAGATATATATACATCGTACAAACCCAAGATACAGGTATCCGACGTATCAATGGTATATACCTGTACAAATTAAACATTATTTCGCACCGGAGCATGAGCATCATGGACCATCTGTTAATTTACCTATATATATAATAATGGACTCCTCTTTTATACTCCCAGGGGTACATACTCCCATGCCTTATCGAGTCCTTGGGTTTGGATGTATGGAGTATCCTGCAAATAACCAATAACAAGAAAGGAACGAACCGTGTATGCAACAACTTTTCTTTGGCATGTGCATGCATGCGATCATATATATGTAGTATGTATATGTAATCATAGGTATGCACATATTGGGGTATACATACCTAAAAAGTATACATATACATACATGTATATATACTTAGTTGTCAGGTACGCGTACAGTAGGTTATATGTATTGTAGGTATGTAAGGCACGTAGATACCTTAACTAGGTATGTATACCCAAAGATATATATACATCGTACAAACCCAAGATACAGGTATCCGACGTATCAATGGTATATACCTGTACAAATTAAACATTATTTCGCACCGGAGCATGAGCATCATGGAGCATCTGTTAATTTACCTATATATATAATAATGGACTCCTCTTTTATACTCCCAGGGGTACATACTCCCATGCCTTATCGAGTCCTTGGGTTTGGATATATGGAGTATCCTGCAAATAACCAATAACAAGAAAGGAACGAACCGTGTATGCAACAACTTTTCTTTGGCATGTGCATGCATGCGATCCTATAATTAAAGAAATTCATATTTAGTACGTGGCCAGTGAACGAACACCCTTTTTAGACCGTACGTATATGGCTTGCTCCATGCATCTGGTATGTAAAAAAATTAGGAGATCATATATACTACTTTATGAGAAAGTATATACCTTACTTTTTGCGAATACTATATTTTTGCGATGGAGTATGCCTTGTTATTTTTCCATGGATTACGTGCCACTCTAAAAGCAAGTATAAATTATATTCAAGTACGGATAAAAAGAACCATATATATGTACACCTTACGTTTTGTGATGGAGTAAATACCTCATTTTTTCAGGTAGGGTATATACCCTATTTTCTGCAGTGGAATATATACCTCATTTTCGTAACATGTAGTATATACCGCACTTCTTGGTGATGGAGTATATACGATTTTTTTAACAAGAATTAATGTATACACTAGTACATATTCCCTCATCTGTGGCGCACCAAAAATGGTTTCTGTGGCGCACCCCGGGGCCACAGGGGTGTGCCACAGAATACACGCCATAAAAATACTTTCTGTGGCGCACCCCACCCGTGCGCCACAGAAATAATGGGTTATGTGGCGCACCCCGCCAGTGCGCCACAGAAATAGTGAATTCTATGGCGCATCCCCTCCTGGTGCACCACAGAAATAGGTGCGCCACAGAATTTTTCCATGGTGCGCCACAGAAACATCTGCAGTATTTCGAAATTTAAATTGTTTCTGATATAAATACCAGGTATATTACAGTATTTATACAGTTTGAATACAGGCAGTGATATTTGACAAATATATAAACATAGAAGTGATATTTGACAAAGATATAAGTCATACATTACTCGATAATAACATAATATACAATAGTGATACATAGTGGAAAAGTATCAAATTTTGTTCATCGAACATCATCGAACATAGTGATACATAGTCAAACATCATCGAACATGCCACCACATAGTTCATCGAACATGACACCACATAGTTACTCGATAAGGCCTAAACTAAGATGAAATAGACTACAAGCACGGCAACGATGGTGAGCAAGAACGGTAGCTTGATGGAGGTCTTCATCTTGTTCTTCTGTTTCGACTGGTGGTCCCTCCACTTCGCAACACTAGTAGGAAATAGGCTACCAGTGACGAACATAATTGGGCTACCGCTGGCGAACACTTGTTGGCCAGCGCTACTACGCCAGTGCTAACAGTTACCGCTGGCGAAGACTCGTTGCTCAGCGGTAAGGCAGATTACCGCTGGCGAACAAAACGAGCGGTTCGCCAGTGCTATTATTTGCAGATTTTTAAAAAAAATAGGTCGGCTCCTCTGCTTCTGCATCTCCGGCGCCTCCACGGTCTTTGCGGTCTTGAGTACACGCACTAGTAGAAAACAGGGCATTGAGCCAAGCCCAATGGAACCGGATGTGATACAAACCGGTTCAGAAGGGTCTGTCCCTGGGCCCCACCCATGCAGCAAAATGTCCGCAAGGCCTTTAGGACCGGTTTGTAACACAAACCGGTCCTAAAGGCCTTGCGGGCCATTTGCTGCAGGGAGGGGGGCCCAAGGGCAGACCCTTTAGAACCGGGTTGTATCACAAACCGGTTCTACAGGTTTTCTCATTTTTTGCAGCCACTGCGGGTCCCGCTGTCATATCCTTTAGAACCGGTTTGTAACACAAACCGGTCCTAAAGCCCTCCCCTAAACCCTACATATATACCACCCCGAGCTCAGCTCCATTTTTTCCAGCTCTAGCTCAACTCCATTTTTGCTCTCTCCTTCCTCTTGTGAGGTCTAATCCATCCCCATTTTCTCCACCATTTGTCAAGATTGTTGGTACCCATCGGTTCTACGGTTAGCATCAACGTTCCCTCTTCCGGCATTGCATGTTTTGCTCGTTTTCTTGCTCATTTCATTTTGTTGTGCTAGCTAGGTGTTTGATGAAATGCCTAGCTAAGCTAGAATTTGTTATTCATTTTGTTATGTATACAAAATTGATGCAATTTGAGCTCAAAATTAATTATGATTTGTGCTTTTTTAGTGTCGCGCGCCTTGTCCCCTTCCTCACTACCGTCAATCGCCCCATCACCGACACAACCTTGGTGAGCCTATTGTTTTTATTTACCAAAACAAATTTTGATTTGTATGATTTACGTATTTACTTGTATATAATTTTCTAGAGCCATGGTTTTGATATCCGTCCCCGTTGGCCCTCGTCCAGTCTATGATTCGGATGTGGTATATTATCTTTTTTCACTACATATTTTCATTTCCTGATTATACGACAATTACTTACGCCGACCAACTTGACATAGATATTTTTATATAGGAGGTAGTGGAACCGGAAATGCCAATCGACCCTATTGTTGAGAAGTTATACTTAGTTGAACAAGAAAATATTGGCTTGAAAGAAAGATTGAAAAAAACTGAAGAAAGGTTGGAAAAAACTGAAAGAGAGAAGATGACCTTGGAAAAGGTTCTTGCCGGTGTCGTCGATAGTCACAAGAGCCAGATGGACGCAATGCGCCTGAAGATTAGAAAGATTAGGAAATATGCAATTAGTAAAGAGGCCTTGTATCATTATGTCGTCGGGTCAATTGTTACCTTTGTTGCGATTTTGATCGCATTTGTTGTTATTTTAAATGCATTAATTAGAGAGAGTTTTTATGGATGGTTTCAGTGTGTATTTTTCTGAGAACTATATATGTATGGTCACTATACGCTAGTTTGGTATTAACGTGTGATGAACTTTGTATTAATTAATTAGTTTAGTCATGATGATTTAGCATAATGGTTGTTGATAAATTTATATAATGCAGATGAACCGGCAATGGATGTACAGTGATCGACGTCGTCCCGAATTCCTTAATGGCATGCATAGTTTTCTCAATGTGGCTGAGAAAAACAGGCAGAATGGATTTATTTTTTGTCCATGTAAAAAATGCCAGAATAAGAGGAATTTCCCTAGCTCAAGAACCATACACACCCACCTGTTGCAAGAAGGCGTCATGCCCAGTTATTTTGTTGGACCAAGCACGGAGAAAGAGGGGTTATAATGGAAGACAATGAAGAAGAAGAGGATAATGATAAGTATCCTATGTTCGATGAACACGGTGATACTGAAATGGGGGAAGATGAGCCTGAACTTGAGGACATTGTTGATGAGTCTGATGATGATCTTCGTCAGGTCATTCGTGAAGAACAGATAAACTGCGCAAGTGAAAACGAGAGGTTGAAGTTGGAACGCATGTTAGAAGACCACAAAAAATTGTTGTACCCAACTTGCGAAGATGGCCAGAAAAACTGGGCACCACCCTTGAATTGCTGCAATGGAAGGCAGAGAATGGATTATCTGACAAGGGATTTGAAAACCTGCTGAAAATAATGAAGAAGATGCTTCCAAGAAATAACGTGCTGCCCTGCAGTACATACGAAGCAGAGAAGGTTGTCTGCCCTCTAGGATTGGAAGTGCATAAGATACATGCATGCATCAATGACTGCATCCTCTACCGCAGCCAGCACGAGAATTTAAATGCCTGCTCGGTATGCGGTGCATTTCGGTATAAGATCAGGCGAGATGACCCTGGTGATGTTGAGGGCGACGATCGCCCCAGGAAGAGGGTTCCTGCCAAGGTGATGTGGCATGCTCCTATAATACCACGGTTGAAACGTTTGTTCCGAAACAAAGAGCATGCCAAGTTGTTGCGATGGCACAAAGAAGACCGTAAGGAAGACGATATGCTGAGACACCCCGCTGATGGGTCGCAGTGGAGAAACATCGACGATAAGTACGAGGACTTTGCACATGACGCAAGAAACTTAAGGTTTGGTCTGAGTACAGATGGCCTGAATCCATTTGGGGAGCAGAGTAGCAGTCATAGCACCTGGCCCGTGACTCTATGTATCTATAACCTTCCTCCTTGGTTATGCATGAAGCGTAAGTTCATTATGATGCCAGTGCTTATCCCAGGCCCGTCGCAACCCGGCAACAACATTGATGTGTACCTGAGGCCACTGGTTGATGAACTTTTAGAGTTGTGGGCTGACGAAGGTGTACGTGTGGGACGAGTACAAACAAGAGGAATTTGACCTACGAGGGTTGCTGTTTGTTACCATCAATGATTGGCCCGCTCTTAGTAACATCTCAGGACAGTCAAACAAGGGATACAGCGCATGCACACACTGTTAGGCGAGACAGAAAGTATACATATAGGCAAGAATGTGTACCCGGGGCATCGTCGATTTCTTCCAGACAGGCATCCCGTAAGAAAGAAAGGAAAGCATTTCAAAGGCGAGGCAGATACACGGAGGAAGCCAACCCTCCCTAAAGGTACTGATATATATGACATGGTCAAAGATATAAAAGTAATCTTTGGAAAGGGTCCTGGCGCACAATCTGTTCCAAATGACGCCGACAACCACGTAGCCATATGGAAGAAGAAATCTATATTCTGGGAACTACCCTATTGGAAATTCCTAGAGGTTCGCTCTGCGATCGATGTGATGCACGTGACGAAAAATATTTGCGTGAACCTGCTAAACTTATTGGGCGTGCATGGGAAGAAGTCGAGAGATACACCAAAAGCACGGTTGCACCACCAACGTATGCACGAACGAGACGACCTGATGAATCCAGAGAATTTCAAAGGTCCTTCCAGCTACGCTCTTACCAAGGAAGAGAAGGAGATCTTTTTCCAAGTCCTGAGTAGTATCAAGGTCCCGTCTGGCTACTCGTCGAACATAAAAGGAATACTAAACCTGGAAGAGAAAAAGTTCCAAAACCTTAAGTCTCATGACTGCCACGTGATCATGACCCAGTTAGTTCCGATTGCATTGAGGGGGCTTCTGCCAGAAAACGTGCGAGTACCCATTGTGAAGCTATGTGCATTCCTCAACGCAATTTCTCAGAAGGCAATCGATCCAGCAACTCTACCAAGTTTACAGAAGGACGTGGTCCAATGTCTTGTCAGCTTCGAGTTGGTGTTCCCACCAACCTTTTTCAATATTATGACGCACCTCATAGTTCACCTAGTCCAAGAGATTTCCGTTCTCGGTCCTGTATTCTTACACAATATGTTCCCCTTTGAGAGGTTCATGGGAGTCTTGAAGAATTATAGAAACCGTGCTAGACCAGAAGGAAGCATGGTCAAGGGCTATGGAACAGAGGAGGTCATTGAGTTTGTGTTGACTTTATTCCTGACCTGAACCCGATCGGGGTTCCTCAGTCGCGCCATGAGGGGAGACTGCGTGGAAAAGGCACGCTAGGAAAGAAATCAACAACATGTATGGACGAGCAATCTTTCAGTCAAGCACACTACACAGTTCTAGTTAATTCCAGCTTGGCGGCTCCATATATCCAGGAACACACGGATATTTTACGCTCGGAATATCCGGAGCAACCTGAAGATTTCATTGCTAAAGAACACGCGAAGACTTTCGGAGGTTGGTTGCAAAGACGTCTGATTAATGACAACATTGTTGAAGATGAGCTATACTTGTTGGCCAAGCAACCATCTTCGACTGTATTGACCTTTAAAGGGTACGAGATAAATGGTAACATATTTTACACGGCAGAACAAAATAAAAAGAGCACCAACCAAAACAGTGGCGTCCGGTTTGATGCAAAAGACGACAACGGGCAAAGGGTCACATACTATGGTTACATAGAGCAGATATGGGAACTTGACTACGGACCTTCCTTTAAGGTCCCTTTGTTCTGGTGCAAATGGTTCAACCTGTCAGGCGTGAAGGTAGACCCGAAGTACGGAATGACAACAGTGGATCAGAAGAATCTTGGGTACGGCAATGATCAATTCGTCCTAGCCAATGATGTGGCTCAGGTTTTCTATGTGAAGGACATGTCTAGCAGACCGAGAAAAACAAAAGATAAGGAAACGAATACATCAGACGATGAGCCAAGGCGCCACATAGTTCTTTCAGGGAAAAGAAACATCGTGGGAGTCGAGGACAAGACAGACATGTCAGAAGATTACATTAAATTTGATGAAATTCCTCCCTTCAAAGTCAAAGATGATCCTAGCATTCAGTTAAATGATGAAGATGTTCCATGGTTACGGCGCAATCAGAAGAAAGGCAAGAAGAAAAATAGAAATGGATCGTCCCTTTAGTACCGGTTGGGGACACCAACCGGGACTAAATGGGTTAGGGTTTCGTTTGGACCAATCAGATAGAATCACACGGATCGTGTTTTTGTTTCAACCGCTTGTGAGTCGTTGGATCCGGGTGTGTTTCTTTCCAGCTGTTGTGAGCCGTTCGATCAGGGCTACGGTGTGTTTCTTTCGAGCTGTTTGAGCCGTTGGATGAGATGTTTCTTAACCGTTGGATCAAAACCCTAGCTCAACACTTTGTGAGCCAAAGGACCCTATATAGCCCAGCTTCATACACCGTTCAGTTCATCTCCCAAATACAAAACATCCGGATTCGCCAGCATAAGCCCCGCTGTGCATTTGGTATGCATATATGCACTCAGTAGCACGGGTTGTATACTGGCGATACCGTTTGTTTTGTTCTACACCCACCTTTAAGGTTTGATACATCATATACTCAGTTCATCGAGCAAATACAAAACATCCGGATTCGCCATCATACGTCCGGCCGTGCATTTGGTATGCATATATGCACCCAGTAGCCACGGTCGGGCTGTATGATGGCGATACCGTCTGTTTTGTTCCACACCCCCCTTAAGGTTTGATACATCATATACTCAGTTCATCGAGCAAATACAAAACATCCGGATTCGCCGTCATACGTCCAGCCGTGCATTTGGTATGCATATATGCACCCAGTAGCTAGCCACGGTTGGGCTGTATGACGGCGATACCGTTTGTTTTGTTCTACACCACCCTTTAAGATTTGATACATCATATATTCAGTTCGTCGAGCAAATACAAAACATCCGGATTCGCCATCATACGTCCAGCCGTGCATTTGGTATGCATAACCAAGGAGGAAGGTTGCCTTACTCACTTGCGCTCTCACTTCTCGTTGCCTTACTCATTACCCACCCTAACTTACCACAGGCGCATAGACCGCAATATGCGCCTGGGGTAACATACCGCAGGCGCACAGACAAAATATGCGCCTGGGCTAAGATCTATACCACAGGCGCATACTTTGTAATATGCGCCTGGGTAAGTTTATCAGATTACATTAAATTTGATGAAATTCCTCCCTTTAAAGTCAAAGATGATCCTAGCATTCAGTTAAATGATGAAGATGTTCCATGGTTACGGCGCAATGAGAAGAAAGGCAAGAAGAAAAATAGAAACGGATCGTCCCTTTAGTACCGGTTGGGGACACCAACCGGGACTAAATGGGTTAATTAGGGTTTCGTTTGGACCAATCAGATAGAATCACACGGATCGTGTGTTTGTTTCAACCGCTTGTGAGTCGTTGGATCCGGGGTGTGTTTCTTTCCAGCTGTTGTGAGCCGTTCGATCAGGGCTACGGTGTGTTTCTTTCGAACTGTTGTGAGCCGTTGGACGATGTTTCTTAACCGTTGGATCAAAACCCTAGCTCAACACTTTGTGAGCCAGAGGACCCTATATATGCACCCAGTAGCCACGGTCGGGCTGTATGATGGCGATACCGTCTGTTTTGTTCCACACCCCCCTTAAGGTTTGATACATCATATACTCAGTGCATTTGTTCTACACCCCCCCTTTAACACATCCATCCATGTTATGGTGGCGCGTGGCACGGGAGTTGTGACGCGTGGCATGGAGGGCGCGGTATAAACTGTCGCGCCTCGAGCGCTTCTTCTTCATCCCTCTGCACCGTCGCGCTTCCACCATGCCTCCAAGGAGGAACAGCACCACCGGTTTCCGCGGCGTCCGAGCGCGGCAGAACGGAATGTTCAGCGCAGATATCCGCTGGGGGGATGACCGCATCCCCCTCGGCACCTTTGCGACGGCGGCAGAGACAGCCCGCGCCTGGGACGCGGCGGCCTGGCGCCTCAACCGCCCGCGGTCGCTGATGAACTTCAACGACTGCCACACAGTCTGGGAAGCGGAGGCCAGGGCGACGAAGCCACAGATCATCACTGCCGCCGACCACCTCCACCTCCGCCACCGCGCGTTTCAGGGCCTAGTCGACGCCAGGGAAGACCGCGACGTCCGCGAGTATTACCGGAACAACCCGGGGGAGGAGAGCGCCGACGAGGAGCTCTGGCAGACCCGCGCGTTTGAGCGGGCGGAGCGCCGCCTCGAACGCCACCTCGCGTTAGATGCCGCTCGGGAGGCGAGGACGAGGGCGCTGCAAGAGCTTCGTCGGGCCGACCGCGCCGGCGAAGTCTGGGCCTCCGACGATCCGAGGGGGGCCTATCTCGGACATACCATCATGCACCTCCGATGATGACGAGGAGGTCACCGACGAGTTCGGCGACGATGATGACCCGGAGGAGGTCACCGACGAGTTCCCCGACGACGACGGCGAGGAGTAGTGTTCGTCTGTTTTCTCTTTTTAATAAAAGAATTTGTATTCCCGCGACACTGCGGCAATCGCTAAATCAATCTACATGTATGGTATCTCGCTAAATCAATCTATATATATGTATCCACGATGTATATGCTCGATGTATCACTTGCGCTCTCACTTTTCCTTGCCTTACTCATAACCCACCCTAACTTACCACAGGCGCATAAACAGCAAAATGCGCCTAGGGTAACTTTACCGCAGGCGCACAGTCAAGAGATGCGCCTGGGATAAGAGCTTTACCGCAGGCGCATGTTGTGTACGGTGCGCCTGGGGTAAGTGATCACATATACAGAAACAGTAGTTTTTCTGTTTTGTTTCTTGATGTGTTTTTGTTTGTTTGTTTTGAAATGTGTGTTTGACATAATATAGAAATAGTATAGCTAGGAATTAATATAGAAATAATATCCATTACATAATAATATATACATTACATGATAATATATCCATTACATACTAATATATCCATTACATGCATATATCGAACACAAGATGCGGTACACAAACAACATCTATGGATCCGTCGAGTAGAAGCGGAACAACTCGTAGGAGACGTATGCATCTATGGCTGCATACGTGATGTTGGTCCAGTCCAGTGGGTTCTTCTCCCACAACCAGTGATTCTTCGAGTGGAAATCAGTCTTCATGGTTTCGTAGCCCTCGTGGATGAAGGCAGTTGCCATGAGAGCCATCCCGGTCTTCGGCCTGTTCAAATCAGCAAAATGGATAAGATCCTGAAGATCAATGTAGTGATCTTCAGGTATCACAATACCCAAGCGCATCAACTTCGGACGGTCTTGCGTGTTGTCAACGCTGCAAAAGTCATACCCCTTGTTGACAAGAAAATCAACAAGTGCCGGAGAATGCTTTGAACTACTGCAACAACAAAAATTTGATACGTGTACGTGTTAGATATATTGCAACACATGTATTCTTCACATGCAACAAACAAATCGAAGATGCAAGATTGTACGTGTGCGTTAACTTGACCATTGGAATACCAAAACGGCCTCCTTGAATGCAATCTGGATGACTGCAACATTTCGTTTATCCGCCGTATACTCTAAATCAAGCCCGAAAAACCGGTGTTCTTCGGGGAGGAGAAATACAGATCGGTCAAATACCCAAGAGCACCGGGGAGCACCTCGCAATTGTTGGTGTAGAACACGTCGAGACTTTTGCCGCATGGTGTGGCCACATCATATCTCTTAGAAACTTCAGCCATGGTGCTTAGTGAGGAAGATCAAGAGAGGAAGAAGAAAAGACAGAGGAAGAAGAGAAGAAACAGAGACTCGCGATCGGGCCGGTGCGCACTGTAGCAATAAAACTGCCGCGCGCGGAGGCGGGCAGTTTGTACTAAGACCTTTAGCACCGGTTGCTAAGACAAACCGGTGCTAAAGGCCTGTAGTGGGCGCGCAGTCTGGGTGTGGCCCCAACTACAGGCCTTTAGCACCGGTTTGTGTTAGCAACCGGTGCTAAAGACCCTTTCGCACCGGTTGCTAACACAAACCGGTGCTAAAGGCCTGTAGTGGGGCGATATCTCCAGGACTTGTGAAATTTGTGCTCATTTCTTTCGCGCGTCTTCTCCTCTACCTACGGCGAAGCCCTGCTCCGCCTCGTCGCCGTCCGTCGCCTCGTCGCCGTACGCCTCGCCTCGGTCCGCCGCGCCTCCGTCGGCCTCGCATCCGTCCGCCGCGCCTCCGGCCGCTCTCTGTCTCCGTCGCCGTCGATCCCCCGCGCGGCCCCGCGTCCGTCGCGCCTCCGCGGTCGCCGTCCGCCTCCGTCCGCCTCCGTCGCGCCTCCGTCTCGCCTCCGCCTCCGCCGCCCCGCCTCTCGCCCCTCGATCGCCGTCGCCGGCCTAGCTAGGTAATTAAGTTTTATTTCGGTTTTTTTCAATTTTGTTTTACTGTTAGAATTTTTAGAGTTAGTGTTAGTGTTTAGTGTTAGAAATTTTTAGAGTTAGTGTTAGATTGTTTTTAGAGTTAGTGTTAGTGTTAGAAATTTTTAGATTTAGTGTTAGATTTTTTTAGAGTTATTAGTGTTAGTGTTAGAATTTAGTGTGTTAGAAATTTTTAGAGTTAGTGTTTAGATTTTTAGTGCTTTTTTGTTTTTACAATTTTGTTTAGTGTTAGAATTTTTGTGTTAGAATGTTGTGTTAGAAAATTTCACTAAGTTAGTGTTAGAAAATTTCAGAAAGTTAGAATATATATATAATTTCAGTAAGTTAAAATTTTTCACTAAGTTACCATATTGTTCCTGTTTAAGGTATTTTACTTAATTATGGAATATTTACTTAGTCCGGGCAGGTTTTTAGTTCATGTCTTTGTTGGACCCGCCGGGGGATGTCCGGGACTGGGCCCCGCCAGGCTGGCATTGGGAGCTCCTTAGTACCGGGGCACGCGGCTTGGTGAGAAATCCGGGTGACGTGGTCGACCCGGATATTCTTTGGTGGCCATCGCGTGGGCCACGCTCGGTGCGGAGAGAGCCGGCCCCTGAGGAGGTGGTACAACAGCGTATTAGGGAGGAGGACGAGCACGTCCGTCGCTACATGTACTTGCTCGATAGGCAGTATAGGCAGTATAGCAGCAGTTGGTCGGTTATTAGGAGGGTTCCTTACCACGTGAGTTATGACCCTATGAGGGTTTCTTATCTATGGATGCGTAGCACCCGTGACTCAGCACCCCGCGGCTTAGGACCCGGTCGGAGTTAATTATTTTGAGAGATGTCACGAGACTATGTATAAGTGATATTATTCGATCGTGATGTATTAGGGTTAAAAAAATCAACCCGAGCTATGTAACTCTTGGTGTGTCCAGAACTATTATTTCATTAATATGTCCAGAACTATTATTTTATTACTGTCCGATGAAATAATTTCGCCAAGTGCCCGATGAAAATTTCGCTAAGTGTTCTTCATTTTATAAATTTTACTAGCAGGTGTTGAGCTATGGATCCCCAAGAACCTGCACATGATCCGCACGCTGATAAACTCGCGGGAATGGTGAGGCGGAGAAGAAAGATTAATGTGCGAGATGATTTTTAATAATGCAACGGCCATATATCGTGATGACGACGGTGGACAAGCGTTTAGCAATCAATTTTTGAACGACTCCGGCGACGAAGATCAGAATATAGAAGATGTAGTAGATGATGACGACAACGTCGAGGATGAAGAAGTGCCCTCCAGAACAAACTCTGCCAATGTATATCTCAAGTCACTGTTCACGCAACAATTAATTTGTATTGCACTTACTAACGAATCATTATTTTCCCGTTTAGGCGCCCTCCGGAACAGCTAGCGCAAGTACTGAGACAAAGTCCAAACGAGGCCCGGCCGCAAGGTTGAAAGATACCGCAAGGTTCTCGATTGATACAGTTGCTGCTGATGGCAAACCACTGCAGCCCCAGAAACTTATCGCAAATTCGTAAATCAGTGCGGAGTTGTTGTAAGAGACCTGGTCCCGATCAACTTAATAGAATGGAATAAGCCGAAGACCGGGGCCAACGTTGGAGCTAGTTATGTCGATGAAAGATTGAAAAAAATTCTTTGCGAAACGCTATGGCAAAATTTCAGCGTAGAGGAAGATAAGAAGAAGAAAGTCGAGCAGTGGGCTTTGAAGAAGATGGCCACACAATTCCAGAGGTGGAAGAAAGAACTGTGGAAGAAATAAAGGACGAAGATCCAGTTTTCACTGGGAACCTAGTGAAGATAAGAGACGCTTGGGATGATTTTAAGGCGTACAAGAAATCGGGTGTCTTTGCATCCCGATCGGCCACAAATTCGGAGAATGCGAAGAAGAAGAAATATCACCATATTTTGGGGTCAGGTGGCTACATGACTGCCCTGCCTAGGTGGCGAAGCTATGAAGCTGCGCTTGTGAAAAGAGGTATCATTCCACAGACACATGACTGGCCCGATAGGTCCAAGTTCTGGTTGTTCGCGCATGGGGCAACGTTGGACGCTGAGACTGGATGATTGTTGCTCAGGGACCATGGTCGGAAAAAATAACAAAAGTCGTAGCAGAACTAGAGAAGGCAATAGAAGCTGTTCGAAAAGGAACTTTTGTTCCCGATAGAGAGAACGACGAGCTGACGAGGGCACTCGGGAACCCCGAAAAGTGGGGACGAACACGAGGCTTTGGAGCGGATACCCTGTGGAGCCAAGGGTTTGCAGCGGACATTGCCACTTACAGAAGACGTGATAGAAGCAAGAAAAAGACGAGTGAACGGATATCGACATTAGAAGAAAAGGTGGATTTTCTCTTGAAGAAAGGGGGACACCCTCTACCTGACACTGAAGAGGAGGTAGAACATCAGCCTGCACCTGATCAGCTGCAAATAGAAGACGATCATGCTGTCCCATCTCAGCATAGAAGCAGCGTGGGTTCCACGCACCTGCAGCTAGAAGACGGTCGTGCAGTCGAACCGTCGGCGCCTCACTACCCCATGGATGATATCACGGAGAAGACAAACTGTGAGATACATATGCCAATGGGGAACATATCCTTCAGGGGCGTCAGGCTATGCTTTACCGAATCAACCTGGAGCAACCTACCATGGTGGTCAGATTCCAGCATCCCATGCTCGTGTCGGGTTGTCAACAATTACGCCGAGATGCCATTCAATTGAGCTCAGTATTCCTGGAGGTGAAGGCGAGAAGACACTGGGAAGAATGGAGCTTGGTATCATCTTGTGGAATAAGAAACACATCGTGTTCCCTAACTCGGCGCCAAGGCCACCGACTCCTCTAGGTACGAATGCACCATACCTCCATCAATTACTGAATGTTGCACCACATGTTATCTTATTTTTAATAGTTTTTTCACTTTTGTACAGAGAATGCACGACCTCCATGTCCACCCCCCAACGAACCTCCAAGTCCACCCCACAACGAAGATTGGCCGGAGCCCGAGGCCGAGGGTCCATCGCCCGTGCACTCCCGTGAGCCGACGGATGCGCCCACTACGGGTACGACAAAGCGGAAGCTGCAGTTCAGAAGAAACGGGACTCCTCCCAAGAAGAGACCAAGGAAATCCAAGAAAGTCAAGAGTCCCCCGAAGTTACCAGGCTTGATGACTGAGGAGGAACTAACCAATGCAGTGGCATCCAAAACCAAGGCATGGTTCGCACAGTTTCCCCTGAAGCCCCCTCCAGACGTCTGGAAGGAAACTCTGAAGGACATCCCAAAGTGGAAAATTGAGCGGACCATCGACAACTTATATTATCCTGCACCGCCGCCACCGCCGCCCCTTTCAGACTATGAACGGTATATTGAAAAGAAGCACGCCGCACAGATGAAGCAGGCGGAGCAGACGAAATGCGGGAAACAAGTTCCCCAGCTCGGACAACAAGAAGCACAGTCAGTTGGCCCGCTCAAGGTCTTATCTGACCAGGCTTCAGTGTCCTGTCCACGCATGGGCGACGTGGGTTACGCTATTGCTGATGTGGTATATAAATACAAGCCCGGGCACCCTCTGGTCGAAGATCCTACTGCTCTAACAACCCGACTACGGAGTTTACATGATTGGTACTTGGAGGCCGCAAGGCAGGAGAGAGACTGTATCATGGCTCAAATTCAGGATCAACACTACTTCGGAGATTACGGTGTCGAGCTTGGGTTCGATGATTTCTTCCAGATGTACAATCAACGTGCCCTCGACAAGTCTATCCTCAGCTGCTACTGTTTGTAAGTGATTTATTTGTGTAATTTAATTATTTAGTTAAGCTCGAGTTCGTTGCCCGTATAATTATCACTCACGACATTCTTTTTGTACGCTACTATGCAGAATGAAGATTCGTGAATGCAGACTGGCAGGAATCTGGGACTTTGGGTTCATTGACCCGTATTCGTATCATCAAACCACAGTAGAAACGTTCAACAAGACTACACCGGATGATTTGCTAAGGTTTTTGAAGCGACAAAATACCAAAAAAAAATACTTTGGCCCTACGGATTCAGATGAGTGTTACTGTCTTGTAGACATTCCATTTTGCTTACCTGATGTTAAGTGTAATTGATGAGTATGCATGACTGCGTGTGTACACGTGCGCAGCGGCCACTTCATATTGTTCATCATTAGAATCGATAGAGGACAAGTTGAAGTCTGGGACTCGTTAAACTGGGGCGCTGACAGATGGAAGAGCGCGCGTCAGATGCTTCAAAAGTATATATATCAGCCTCTTTCGTTCATCGGCCTCTTTTTCGTTCATTCCCTGATATCAAGTAAGTAATAATTAACTCTTCTATTCATTTTTCTTTTGTCGCCCAGGGTTTGGCAAATGTTCATCAAGGAAGAACCCGGTACATGGGCAGACAAGCTCAACTTTCAGATTAACACAGTAAGTAGTACTACATACCCTGATTTAAATACCATTACCATTCTCTTGATTATTATTAATTTGACTGAATTATGTTTCTCGTATATAGAAAGTCCCGCAACAACCACAGGGAACTGATTATTGTGGATACTACGTTTGCGAGTTCATTCACAGGAAGATCAATGAGAAATCCCGTACTACCAGAACTCTAGAGGTACGTAACCGGATCTTCACAACTTTATTTATGTTGCCATTAATTATGTTTAGTTTTGTTCATAACTTAATTGTTTTCATCTACTTCTTTTCAAGATGGCACGAAAGCGGGCGCAGCTCAAACCAATCGACCGTTGCAAGGCTATTGCAGAGGAATTGGCAGGATTTCTTCTCACGCAAGTCATAGCAGAAGACGGAGAATTTTTCCATCCTATGAACCAATTATAGCCAGCTCCCTTCTCTATGCAAGTATACAACTATTCAAAACGAACTTCAGATTATGTAATTATCGGTCGATTACTTCGTGTTACATGTATATATATATATGTACTACTATTTGGTGTATCAACATTTAACCGCAAACAGAAACGGAAACACGTAAACGGAAACCCTGAAAATACGGAACACGCCCTAAACCCTAAACCCTAAATACGGAATTGGAAACCCTGAAAAGAAAAAAGAAAAAAAAAAACTTTAGGACCGGTTGGTATTACCAACCGGTTCTAAAGGTCCTCCGCCTGCGCGCTCTCTTCGGCGCCCACGTGGAGGCCTTTAGAACCGGTTGGTGACTGACCGGTTGTAAACGGGGGGTGCTTTAGTCCCGGATACGTAGCACCAGTTTTGTATCCGAGTCCAAAGGCCCTTACAAACCGGTGCTACTGGCCTGTTCTCCACCAGTGACGATGGCGCTCCTCCTCGACGCCATCGGGCATGGGCAACTGGCAACCACGACGTACGGCAGTGTCTCCTGGCACTCGCTCTTCCAGCATTCCCGAGAAGCTGCCACCGCGCGCGCCTTCGTCACGAGCTGCACTCCTTGGACACGCGCGTCGCGCGTGGCATCCGCGTGAGGAGGGGAGCAGCGGGAAGGTGGGCGCTAGGAAGTAGCGCGGCACGGAGCCCCCGATGAGCTCTCCGTGGGGCGCGTTGGGGACCACGAGCAACTGCGAGGAGTAGAGCGCCATGCCGTAGATGCCGACAACGCCTACTTCGCCGCCCAGGACGCACGCGTGGAGCTCCTGGAGCAGCACGTCCATGCCGACGACGGGCACGCTCGACATCTCCTCGAAGCGGACCTGCACGAGCTCGTCGGCGACCTTGTGGAAGTGGAAGGCGCCCTTCTCCTTGAGCTTGGCGACCCAATGGCCTCGGCGCGCCTGGTATTCGGCGTGGATCCGGGCGGCGGCGTCCTCGAGCTTGGCGACAGACTCAAGCTTGGACGTGGCCGAGCTGGGGACAGAGGTGGAACCTGCCATCGGAACGCCGCTGCAGCCCGTCCGGCCGCCCACGAAGCTACGCACGCCTCAGCTCGTTGAGCTGCTTCCCGCGCCTCCGCCTCTTGGGACCCAGCGTGCAGGAGATGGGCCTTCGGCGGCGCTGCTCTCCGTCGCGCGTACGCGTGGTGTGTGCTCGTGCATATGTGTTTGGTGGAGAAGAAGGGACAGGGAAATTGAGTACTAGTACGTGCGTGTGTGATAGAGATAAGGGATAGGAGATAAGGGAGAGAGAGAGCACAGGGCCAGCCCGCGTACGTGCGTGTGTGCTGATACTGCTGGCGAACAAAACGTCCGATTCCTCAGCGGTAACATATGGACTGCTGGCACACGTAGAGTTTTGTTAGCCAGCGGTAATTAGTGCGCGCGCAGCCCCGACGTCCACTGGTACCGCTGGCGAACGAAGTGCCATGTTGGCCAGCGGTAGCTAACTTAGCGCTGGCCAACAGGGGGGCGCGTTCGCCAGCGGTAAGTAGCACTGGCGCACAGGTATTCTTGTTGGCCAGCGGTAACCTGGTGGCTATAGCCTGTTTCCTACTAGTGCAACCGCCTCGTGTCTAGTCTCGTATCCTTTATAGCAGTTGCCGCTGAACTTGTCCACCTGTGCTTTACAGTCCTTCCACTCGTCATAGACTCCTGGAAACCGACCCTCGAACACCACGTAGTACGTCATCTATATAGATAGACACAAAGCATATTAGTAAGGTAATGCAAAAAACAACTAAGGCATATATGTTCACAAAAAACAACTAAGGAAACAAAAATAAACATCAAAGATATACAAACATAAAGCTAGGCCTAAGTTTAGAGCTAACTAATAGTAGCTAGCTAGGCCTAATTAAGTTTAGAGCTAACTAATAGTAGCTAGCTAGGCCTAAGTTTAGAGCTAACTAATAGTAGCTAGCTAGTCCTAAGTTTAGAGCTAACTAATAGTAGCTAGGCTTATATAAGTTAAGCAAATTTTCTTAAACAAACTAATAGTAGCTAGCTAGGCACACCTCGATCAACGATACCTCTTCTGGAGAGGCTCCGGAAACGGCTTATATAAGTCCTTCGTCATCCACGTCCTACGATCAGCCTACCGCTCTAGGCGTTCCTGGATATCCCTCTGGCATAACCCTATGGGTTGGTTCAAGGACCCTCCCTTTTTGTTGACATCTTCAATGATTATCTCCGACAACTTGACTTTGATGCGATGAAAATCTTGCATAAGATCTTCCTGTAAGATTTCCCCCGCCATTTTGTTGGACCAGTCTCGGAGTTTAGAAGGATGATTCATATTATTTGCATCGCGGACAATCCCTTTGAGGTGATGGAGGGCATAGAAGGCCTCCTTCGTGCTCCAAGCCGGCTTCTTGATGCAGGGGAACTCGGTCACGTGCTTGAACCCGTATTTGCCAGTAGCCGGCCTGATACATTCTTGTTTCTTTTCGAATGTGCCTCCATTTTGGGCGTAGCCGTTGAGAGCCTCATCGAGAACACCCCTTATTCTGGTGTAGTCTTTCTTCTTCGTCTTATTCGACGAGTCGAAGTACTCGGCTAGTGACCACTTTGGGCAAAGCACGATGAGTGTGCAGTATGTGTCCCTGCTCAACACATGCAATCGAATCCAGGATAAGCAATGGATGAAATCTAGAAAAAAAACATTAGCTACGACGGTCGCGAGACTTACTCGGGAAAGACAGGCAAAAGAATGTCCCTCTTGTTCTCACTGTTTCTCAACATGAAGCTCTCGAGGTACTTCACTGCCTTGGTCCGTGAACTTGATCCTTCCTCCAGCTGGCTATCACGCATGTAGTAGGGATCCGCTACCATAACGTACGGGGGTAACTCTCGCTGGATCTGCAGGTGAGCATTGAGCGCGTATAGGCGGACCAAGTTATAGTCCAGCCGTCTCGAGTGAAACAGATTGAAGATATCCTCGTACGCTATGAAGAACAGTCCCGCGGGGTCTTCATGGACGAAGTCCGGGCCCTCTGGCACCTTGACCACGAACGCCGGGTAATTTGGAGACTCTTCTTTAAGAAGGAGGCCCTCTAGCATCACGATAATGTTCTGCAATGTGAGCATTGGTCCAGTTGCCCCGTGTATCTCGTCCGGACCCAGTATCTGTTTCCCAGCTTCATGCAAGCGGGTCAAGCCATCCTTACGGGGTCGTACCACGGCGTCGGCCAAGATCTTAGTAGGTTGGCCCTTTTTAGCAGGTCTCTTCCTAATCTTCTTGCTGGCGGTGGCCTGATCTACTGCAGGAGCTGGGGGTGCGGGAGCTGGGGGTGCTCGGGGCGACCCTACGACTGTCTTATGCAGTGTGCCAGGGCTGAATACTGTACCCTGCTGGAAGGTCAGGCGCTGCGTGACTTCAGTACGCCTAGGTTGATCGTCGTGACTGCGGAAGACTTCATCGTCACGATCCATATCAGGCATGTACCTATCTTGGCTGTAGCCCGTGTTGAGGTAGGCATCGATGTCGACATTGTCATCGTAATAATAGTCATCGACACCGGCTCCAGCAAGCGGGATGTCCACGTCCTTTGGTGGTGACGGCGGCTGTGATGCCGGCGGTTGAGGCACAACTGCATTTGATGATCTTTTGGCCGGTCGTTGCGGCATATTTCCCAACAACACTTGGTTCCTTGTGGTGGTGGCAACAACCGCCGGTTCCTTCTCGGTGGTGGTGGCGACGACTACCGTTTCCTTCTGAGGGGCGACGGCCTTGGGTGCTCTCTAGAGGGCTCTTTGCTTCGTGGGCCGGACGATTTTGTTGAGCGGGGCCATAGGGGATGTGGCGCCGGTGTTGCGCTTGATCACAAGACCCCCCCCCCCAAGACGAATCTGGCTCTTCGGCCATTTCATCACCCAAGTCGTGCAGTCTCCAAGTACCAAGGTGTCCTCCTCGTCGCAGCCTGGAGGTTGAAAGGGGGGGGAGGACGTCGCGATACTCCGGCACTACACTGGCCAACTTCACCTTCATCACGTTCTCGTCCATTTGAGAGTGGTGCATAGTGCGTTCCCCCGGTTGTATAATAGTGCCGGTAGCAACATCCACCAATTCTCCGCCGGGCACCACGCGATGCAGGAGTACGCAAGGTTCGTCCTGTTGAGCAACATATCAGGCAACATGAGATGGCAGTGATCTTGAGAAGGCGTAGTTAGATCACGACTAACTAATTAGTTACCTTGGTGATGGCGTCGAGCTCGGCGGGTGTCGAGACAAGGGCGACGGTGCTGGCGGCCGGCCCATTATTCTTCGGCATTGCTGCGGAAGGGGGCACCGATGAGACCAGAAGGAGCGGCGCCGGCGTCTGGGGGGTCACCTGTTGCGGCGGCACTTGCTGGTTCATGCTTGAGTTGTTGCCGACGAAGGTGGGCAGATGGATCGGTCCAATTTGACCCCCCCGCATTCCAAGAAGCTATCCCCTCCATCAGCCCAGCGGGGATGACTTCCTTGAGCCTCTGATCCACTAATCTAATGAGCGTGTCGGGGTCCACCTCTCTGCTCTCAAGTTTCTTCTCTAGAGCCGCCATCTTCTTCTTCAGCTCCTCGACCTCCTCATCATCCTTAGCCGATGTCGTCTTCCTCTTCTTTCTCGACGACTTGGCATCTGATGCGTAGTACTCGGCTACCTTCATGTTTAGCCCAAAGCCGGAGATACGGCCAGCTGACGTCGGCGGGGAATCCAACGGCCTTTTCTTGTATGCATTCGTCGCCCTTTTGAAAGGCGTGTCCCACCGACCCGTCGACCCTTCGGACGAGTGGTCAGATTTCCGCAACTCCCTCTCCTTCGGACAAAAGGAAATTAAGGTGAGCCCATTTGGCTTCATTATCTAATTATTAGATCAATGCAATATACATGTACTTGAGATATATGTGTCCTTACCAAATGTTTCTCGAATTCCTTCACGTCCTGGTCTTTCGTCACGAATTCCCCCGTCTTCCAGTCTAAGAAGTACCAGGACCAAACAAAGTTCCTAACTTGTATATCCGTGATTTTGTGCCAGGGGTTATCTTTTCCGAGACGTTCCATCTCGCGGTCCTCCTTCTCCCAAACGGGTTGTTTTCCTCGGTAACCACCGCTTCCGCAATGTTGGACCCCTATGTTTTGTTCCTGCATAGCCCCCATTTTGTCCATTTTTTACACTCCTCGGTGTTCATGTACGCCTTCAGTATGTCGAAATCTTCTTTCACGAGCGTCGGGTCTTTGCGACTGATCTCCTCCCAGCTTTTACCTTTCGCGATCTTTTTCTTCACCCGGGATTTCCAGCTCCTCAACGCGGTGCACATCTTCGTGATGGCTAAAGAGTCCACACTTTTGTTGAACGGCTCCGGGAACGTGTATCGCTGGTGAAGCTTCTTCAGGAGGATTTCGACCAAAGCCGTGTTTTCGCTGCTTCTAAGGTCCGTCGTGTTGATCGACATGCTTTCCCGCACGATGCACCCTAGCTGCATGCCGTACCCTGAGGAATCCGCTCCAGGCGCCAATGGTAGGCCACTTGGCGAGACCTCGGTGATTGTATCAGTGACGTTCGCGAGCACTTGCGGCGTACGATCCTTCCTTGGCGCCCGAGGCTTCTTTTTCTTCTCATCGGTCGTCGGGGCGGCGTCGCCGCTACCACCAGCCGCCGTGCGGTCAGTGTCGCCACCATCGGTGCTGTCATCAACCACTTCCTCCAAGTGCCCCCAATCGACATTAGCGATGTCCTCCCGGCCCTTTTCCTCAATGCCGGTTGCAGCGTGGACATCCCAGCCCTCTTCCTCGACACCGGCTTCGGGCACGGACCCGTGCTTGGAAGTGCCAGACATGTTTCTGTAATAACATTCAAATTTGAGTTTTTGAGTTGGATTTCAAATTATTCAATATAAACTACTTCGCTTTGCATGATTACATGTGTGCTACAAGGGTAATACAAATTGTTGGAGACACTGACAAGTAATGTAGTGAATTCATCAAGGATTTTTTTCTTCATGTGTCCATGGAAAGAAAGATGGGCCACTTTTGCAGCAGGGCTTCCCTTTCTTTCTTCCTCCTTGTTTTTCTTTTTGTTTCGTCCATGGATGAGATTCATTGAGCAGGGCAGCTACTATATAGGAGTAGCAGGCTAAAGCTAGCTGGTGGTGGCGCAAGCTCGTGTGAAGAGAGCAGAGAGATTTTACAAGGAAACAAACAAACGACCAAAGTTATGCCCATAGGACAAGGAAGAGGGATACTTTGATGATCAGGATCGGGCCTTGGGGTAGAGAATTCAGACATGTGAATCTCTTTGCAGCAAGCTTTCCCTCCCTGACTTCCATCCTCCTACGCTCGAGCCTAGTTGCTGCACTTTAAGTTGACTACTGTGGAAGTTACTTTAAGTGCTGCAATGGTCGTCGCTGCCAAAGCGCATCCTTGTGATTTTTACCTGAGCAGTATTTAGGAGCTAGGATCCTTTGGTCGTTCTCTTATATCATAAGTTGGAACTGCAACCATCCATCCATCCATGATCATAAGTTGTCAGTTATCTGATGAACTCTGCATCTTGAGTGTGAATTTTGGTTGTCAGTTATCTGTTCTGCATAATGGGCCGTTGTTGCCGGTCTTGATACGAATGGGATGTTAATTTGTCTGTGCTTGAGAAAACAGTTCACTGAAATTGTTCTAGTCTGATAAACAGTTGTGACCTGAAATAGGTATTTTGGAGTGTGCATTGTGGATTATAAGTGCTAAAAGATGGTCTGAGTCTACTTGGTTACTTATATAACTTAAAATATGCATTCCCAATACTTGATGAGCATGTGAGCTGACACGATTCTAGCTTGACTAATACAGTACTACTAATAACAAGGCATTCTGCACTTTCTGACGTGTAACCCGTTGCCTTGACGGCTGTCACGTGGTACTACTCCACATGATAAGCATATGACCAGTGATTGCTAATTTCCTTGTATGCACAATTTATGACAAGCTTGTATACCTGGCCTAATTTGCTTCTATATATACTTGTAGTTGCCTTTGATTCTTGGTTGCATACTGAATGTCCTTCTAGTTATTTCTCATGTCTTGCAACAATACTAGTACCTTGTATTTTTCCTACGAATGCCAATGATAGTTTACTGTTGGTGTTTTTCCATGTGAAAACTTGGTATTTGGGTAGTCCAGCAAGCAAGTAAATCTATGTTAAGGTCACTTTGATCGGTGTTTGTTCAATATGACTAGATCAGTCTATGTAATTAGATTATTATGTGAGCAGGGCTATGATATTTTCCCTTCTGTGAGAATATTTCAGGCTAGAGTTTTCCCTTCCCCTCTCCTGTATAATAAGTCTCATAGGTTGTGCTTTGATATTTAGGGTGTTCTTTATCATGTCAATGGTCATGGCCAATGAAGTCATCTACTTGGCTAAAAGACCCGGTGGATGAAAGTTATTGATACAATTCCTTGCTATGAAAATTACCAGATGTCTAAGAGTTCCTGATACAATACTTATTCATTTACATGATGGCAATGATAAGGTTATTAATAGAAAAATTAGAACAGACAAAGCTACTAAGTATAAAATTTATAGAAAATTTGGGCATGACTTTTGCTAATTTTCCTATGTCTGAGAGTGCCAGAAATTCGCTCGGAAGGAAATGAATCAACTTCCTCGCGAAACTTTGGCATCTCAAAAAGAAAAACCTGCACAAGAAACCTACAACTACCAGCTCAACAGTGAAAATTCTCAGCTTGACTGATGGAATCCCACAAGACATCTACCAGCTGCACATATATTCCTTGACTGGAAAATCAGGTCTGCCGACCAACGTAAAAGGACCATGTTGGTTCTTCCTTCAGCACCACGAAGCATTTTTCACATATACAATGTCAGATATACAATATTTCACATATACATTGAGTTCATACAATAAGGAGTTGAGCAATTTGGGGTTCATAAAACTTACTGCGCAATAATCTCACCAATTTGAGCAAACTTACTACGCAGTACTCTCACCAATAAGGAGTTGAGCAATTTGAGAAATTTGGAGTTCATAAAACATACAATAAGATGTATACTCTCTGGAGTTCATACAATTTGACCAATTTGAGCAATTTGAGCAATTTGGAGTTCATAAAACTTGTAAGAAGCAACCCTATTTCCTATCTACAAGCGAGAGAGAGGGGGTCGAGCAGAGGGAGAAGAGGGGGAAGAGGGGGCTTACCCTGTAGGTGTAGGCGTCGAGGAAGACGGTGTCGATGCAGACGGGGACGGCGCGGCGCTCCTCCTCCTAGCTAGGTCACGGCGCGGCGGTCCTCCTCCTAGCTAGGTCACGGCGCGACGGTCCTCCTCCTAACTAGGTCACGGCGCGGCGATCCTCCTCCTAGTCACGTCGCTCCTCGTCCTAGGCTCCTCCTCCACACGGATCCTCCACGGCGGCGAGCGCGAGAGCGAGAAGATCGAAGGGGATTTTCTGTGGAAGATCGAAGAAGATCACGAGCGCGAGAGCGAGAAGATCGAAGTGCGGAAGATTACCAGGCAGGTCCACATGTCATTGGCAAGGAGGCATTTTCTGTGGCGCACCACGAGCCTGTGCGCCACAGAATTGTTAGAATTCTATGGCGCATGCTTCTAGGGGTGCGCCACAGAAATGCTTGGGCCTATTCTGTGGCCAAGTGTGCGGGGCCACATGTCATTGGGCCGTAGATATTTCTATGGCGCACCCTCAAGACAGTGCGCCACAGAATTATGTGGATAGATACAATAAAAATACGCACCGTTGTACTTTGACAAATCCGTGTTACTAGTCCAGTGGTTTGCTGTGAGATTATCAACACCCAGGTTCGAATATTGATATTCCCCCACATTTTTTAATATTTTATTTAATTATAATTAAAGAAAGAAAACAGTAAATTACAATTACAAAAATAAAACACACATTTAATATTAGAATATTTTTTTATATAACGTCTCACACACACATATGGTTGTCTCACATACACATGCGCATATGTACACAAAAAAGTCTTCTTCGTCTCAGTTTCGATCTAGCTTAATTAGCGTCTCTTTCCCTTTTTGTTGGCGACTGAATACTTTATGCCAGCCACCTTGAGATTTCTTCGCTTGAACGGACAACCGTGGGTAGGTAGGGATGTCTTCCTTCTTACTTTACCAGTAGTAGTCATGTCGAAGTTCTTGTCGAACTCCTCCTCGATCTTCGGATCACCGTTCTTTTCCAAGTCTTCCTTGTTGGCGTCTCCTTCCATTCCGATGATGCTCCTCTTTCCCCTCCTCACGACAACACGGCTAGGCCTTGACGGGTCGGTGATGAAGAAGCATTGGTCAACTTGGCTAGCGAGTACCCATGGCTCATTTTTCGCGGATGCGTTCTTCGATTTGGCATTGGGTATAACCATTGTGGTGAAATATCGTCCTTCTTTCTTGACATTCTTGGCCCATCTCACACGGAACATTGGCACCACCGTCTCTCCGCAGTAGTTGAGCTCCCATATCTCCTCGATCTTTCCGAAGTATCTTTCTTCTACATTAGTCTTGGCATCGCCATATGATAGCATAGTTACTCCTGAGTTTTGATTTTCGCTATTCATGTCCTTGTCCTCGGTGGAGAATCTGTAACCGGAGATGTCGTACCCCTGATAGGTCCTTACGTTCTGCCCGGGGCCCTGTGATAAGATGTATATGAGTTTTTCATCTTCCGTAGAAGCCATTTTTCTCCGTGCTTCAATCAGTTGACATTGCTTGAACCAACGCGTGAAGCCGGAGTTGTGCTCTTTGGTTACATCTCCCATCTTTCTTGGCCCGCCCATTTCAATATAATTCTGATTGATTAAGCTTTTGTGCTCTTCCACGAAAGGCTCAATCAATTTTAAGTGTTCTAGTGCGACCCGGTGAGCCCTTTCGAAGTCGTCGCGTCGTTTTTGAATGCCGACATCGATGTCGCGGCAGCCCTCGCGGTGACCGACTCTGTTGAGCCTGCCAAGGTGCGTCCTGGTGGACAAACCGACATCCTGGTCGTCTTCGGTGCTTAGGTAATTGTCGCAGAAAGAGATGCACTTGTTGGTTAGAAATCCTTTGGCCATGCTTGCGTCTGGACGGTCCCTATTGCGAACGTATCCTTTCAGGACACCATTCTGCCTTTCCATCGGCATCATGTAGTGCAGGAACGTCGGGCCGAGATGCCTGATGTCATCAACGACATGGAGAAGGAGATGTACACATATATCACAGAATGCCGGCGGGAAGTAAATCTCGAGCTCGCATAGTATCACCACGATCTCATCCTGTAGCATCTTGAGCTACCTCACGCCGATCGATTTCCGGGTGATAACGTCGAAAAAGTTGCAAAGGCCAAACAACGTATCACGGACATGCTCGTCCATTATCCCTCGGATCGCAACAGGAAGTATCTGCGTCATGAGCACATGACAATCGTGAGACTTCATCCCGATGAACCTCTTCTTCGCTAAGTCCAGATATCTTCTTATACTCCCTGAGTATCCATTAGGAACTTTGACTTCTAGGAGGCACCTGAAAAACTGCTCAAGCTCCGGCGGACACAATGTGAAGCAGGCAGCGGGAAGCACCACGGTGTTCTTCTTAGACTTTTTGCAGGGAGGACGTTGAGTCCCTTCCGTCTTATCCTGATCGTCATCATCATCATCACTATCGGCGGGGACCTGTAGATTTTTCCTAATGCCAAAATGTTTTAGATCGTATCTTGCTTTCGGGCCATCCTTGGACTTCTCCGAATTGCAAATAGTGCCAAGCAGACTCTCCGTAACGTTCTTCGTAATGTGCATCACATCAAGGCTATGAGGCGCGTGGAGGACCTGCCAGTACTCCAAGTCGTGAAAAACAGACCTCGCTTTCCATACACCCAGCAGCGGCTCTGGCTTGGGTCGCTTCTTTCCCGGTGAAGGGCACTCGTCCCAATTTTTCAGAAGCTCGTCGATTTCTTCGCCGCTCCTCGTGCGCGGGGCTCCATCGGGCTCGTCTTTACCATTAAACAACTCACCACATTTTCTCCACGGGTGATCCAGGCGAAGCCACCTTCGAGCCCCTAGGTACACGGTTTTCGAAGACCCAGGATCCCTTGGTAGCTGGAGATGCGGGGTCCCGTCCATGCACTTCACGCAGCCGCAGAATCCGTGGCCGACCTGGGCACATACATACGCGTAACCAGGATAATCTGTGACCGTCGTGAGCTACGCGGCTCTCATATGGAAATAATCTCTAGTGTACGCGTCCCACGTACGGGGTGGCGTCTTCCACAACGTGTCTAACTCGTCTTTCAGCAGCCCGAGATACAAATGCATGTCGACACCTGATTGTTTTGGCCCCTGGATGAGAATACTCAAGTGTATGTACTTTTGCTTGGTGCACATCCACGGGGGGGTAGGTTGTAAGGCCATACAAACACGGGCCAGCTGCTGTGTGCGCTACTCTGGTTGCCGAACGGATTGAGTCCATCGGCGCTCATACCTAGCCTGACGTTCCTCGCGTCGCCCCCAAAACTCGGGAAAGCTATGTCCAATGCATCCCACTGGGCAGCGTCTGCAGGATGTGTCATGATATAGCCCTTCTCCGGACCTTCTTCCGGCTTCTCCCTTTTCGCGTGCCATTGCATGAGCTTTGCTTCCTTAGGGTCCACGTAGTACCGTTGAAGACGGGGAGTGATAGGAAAGTACCATACCACTTTTCGAGGAATTTTCTTGTTGTTGGTTCCACACTTGTATCGTCCGTGGCCGCACTTCGGACATGTGGTTGTGTCCTTGTACTCCCCCCGATAAATTACACAATCATTGATGCAGGCGTGAAATTTTTCGTGAGGTAGGTCAAGAGGGCACACGACTTTCTTAGCCTCGTTGATACTGCTTGGCAATGTGTTCCCCTTGGGAAGGCGATCATGCCAGAATTTTAAGTTCTTGCTGAAGCTCGAGTCGGTCCATTTGTTTTAGGTCTTCATCTTCAGAGCAGCAAGCGTTACATGCAACCGCGTATCCTCGGGGCGGCACCCAGGAAACAACGGAGTCACCCCGTCTATCTCCATTTGCGCCAGCTTGGCTTTCTCCCTAGCTGCAGCTATGTCGTTGCTCGTCTCCTTAAGCAGTAGATCCTGAACTTGAGAGTCCCGCAAGGCCGAAATTAGCGGGGTCTCCGTGTTCACGCCTTCATCGTCATGTCGATCTTCTCCGCCGACATATCCTTCTTCATGATGATCTTCTTCGCCGTCATTTCCTTCGTCACCTCGCTCGCACTCTTCTTCGTGCACAACTTTTGCTGCCGGCGGTGCCACGTGGTTGTGGTCGTCAAAGAAACCGCGTCTGAGAAGGTGCTCCTCCAATTGTCCGGAATCAGGGTCAATCCAGCGCACGAGTTTGCATGATCGACACAGACATCTTATCTGCCGCCTGTTGCACCGAATCATGTCCGCCTTCGCGTCTTTCTTGTATCTAGCGATTCGAGCAGAGCTCATTTCTAGTACCATGGTTGCCTGCACAGACACATAGAGAGCAGAAAATTACAACCACAACATGCATAGTCGCCGGAAAAATTCGGCATGACCTCTCCTATAAGTAGGACATATGGGGTGCAAAAGTTTGCCGAAATTGAAGTGAATCAACATTTCGTCAAACATCCATGCACCATGACCGCCCCCGCGCGCGACAATCGGTCCACCTGCACATGCATGACAAGCATCCATACACATCGATCGATGGTCACACGAGACATGCACATCCAACTATACTCACCTAGTAGATTCGATACCGAGACGCGAAAAGAGCGAGGAGAGGGAGGGACCGGAGTATAGATGGAGGTAATTACGCCCCCCCCCCCCCCAACAACAAGAAACTTCACAAACAATTATACATCGAATAAAATAGGTTCATCTACCAAAAAAGGAGAATTAAATGTGTAAAATTGGAGTGGAGAGAAGGGGGAGGCGAGTAAGCAACATACACTTGGAATGAAATGAGTGGGGGGAGAGAGAGGGGGCTGACATCTTTATGTGCATAGTGCACCTATTCTGTGGCGCACCTCTACAAAATTTTGTGGCGCACTAATCTGCTGCGCCACAGAAAAGCCACATTCTGTGGCGCATGGCAACACGTGCGCCACAGAATATGGTTTTTCTGTGGCGCAGCACGTCAGTGCGCCACAGAAATACCATATTCTGTGGCGCACCAGGTAGATTGCGCCATAAAAATACGTGTACTGACACCCAGACCAATGATTGACGTGGGCCCCACCAATTTTATTTCTATGGCGCACGCCTTCTTGGTGCGCCACAGATGCTATTCCATAGAAAGGCATATTTCTACTAGTGATACCATATACTTGGAGTATGTTAGGACTTAGGAAGTACCATTAAATGAAAACGAGTACATCCTGGAAGAAAATTTATGGAGCTCGCATCTGCAATTTGATTATACTTCCCCGTGTGTAAATGATGAAACTGACCCACTATTGGGTATGTCTACTACTACCTCCGTTCCACAATGTAAGCTTTTTTAGCTTGAAAGGCTTACATTGTGGAACGGAGGGCATAGTATATATACTGAAGATCACCAAGAACACGGGAGCACCTTCTGATCAGCTACATATTTCTTTTTTCGCACGTACATTGGCAAAACGATTGATGATACATACTGATGTTTTATTGAGCATATACTTCATTTGTAGATGTGGTATATACCAGATCTAAAAAGATATACGCTGCTCAGGAAAAGAAGTATACACTCTAGTAGTACATAATGCATCAACGCCACATGCCGTCTCCGTCGTCGAGCCGCATGTTGTTCCGCTGAATGTAGCCGACAGTCACCGACCGGCCGGATGTGCTGCACCATCGCTGCGCCGACGCACGTTGCCGCCATCGTCTTACCGCTGAAGCTAGCTGGCCGTCACGTAGCTGCATGCATATAGAGATTAGTTAGCATGAACGACATCGTTCATATTGGTGCCTCACTTGTATTGAAAATTCACTTGGATGCATGTGTAGTACTAGATCTACGCGGACCTTCTCCACGAGTAATGGATCTAACTAATCAACATCACGTAACAAGAGTGGCCGAAGATCAGTGCGCCAATTTAACAACACCAAATATTACCTATAATAAACTTGGCCGATCGATCCTCCTCCAAATACCTGTGCGCGATCGCGATGAAACTGATCGGCCCATCGTCTAGGGCTATAGGCCAGAACTGGACTATGTTGGATGTGAGGGAGTCCGGAGGAGCCTTGGAGTTGGATCGAGGAGACGGTCAGCAGAAATATGGTCGTAGCTCTCCTCGCCGGGGGCGCCGTGGTACATGATACGATGGCAAAATACCAGTGTCGAGGGTTTTTCAGCATATATACTATAGACATTGCCGGCTCCATGCCTAGAAACATGGAGATAGGTGCAACAAACTTTTCAAAAGGTACGTGATTAATTATTATATTAATTAAAATATAAACAGGTTTCTGGTGGCTCTCCAACCCGGTAGGAGGTGGGTAACAGTGGATAAAGAGAAAGAGTACATACACCTAGGGATACCAAACCATTTTTCTATAATATATATATATATATATATATATATATATGTGTGTGTATAGTGTGTGTGTGTTGACTGCTGCACTCGTGCTTCTGATGTTCTGTTTAGATCGATAATCTCGTTGGTTGTATTGTGTGGTTTCTATTAATATGCAGACTATGTTTATTTTTTTTAAGATAGATAATTCGAGTTCACAATATGAAGAAATAGATGACAGAAGTTTTGATGGATCTAATTCACAGAAATTAAAAGGGTTACATTAGACTAATGCCGATGCAAAAACATATACCGGTCGATAATTCGATTTCACAATATGAACAATTAAATGACAGAAATAAAAAGGGATACATTCGACTAATCAGCGACGTTCTCGTGGAACGAAACTCGCCTCCAACTGCGCCTATTGGGCGGAGAACAATCTTCCGCGACGCAAAAAGTAGAAAACAACGAGATCGACCGCAATGTCAAGAGCAAATTCCACTTTTCAGCCAGCCGCGACGGAAATCACACGACGTTATCGAAACCTTGCGCTTAAAACGTCCCTGATCGCGCGGAATTAGGTAGTGACAACATCTATCATTACAATAAGATGATCTTGATCATGTAAGGCGGCTCACAAGATCTAAACATGAGGCATAAAGATGAGAGAGCAACCATCTAGCTGCTGCTATGGACCCGTAGTCCAAGGATAAATTACTCACGCATCACTCTGGAGGCTGGCATGGTGATGTAGAGCCCTCCGATGATGAATTTCCCTCCCGGCAGGGTGCCGGGGAGAGCTCCAGAACCCTCCCGAACTAGGATTGACGATGATGGCGGTTACGGATCTTTTTGGTGCAAAAGGCTTAGGTGTTCAGTGTTAACCCCTGGAGGAGCTCAAATAGGAGAGAGGGCAACGTCGGTGGCTGGCCAGAGGGCCCACACCACCAGCTGGCGCGGCCAGGGGGCGCCGCCCTATGGTGTGGGGCCTCCAGTGCCCCCGTCCGGGCCCCCTTCGGACTCCGTGTACATGACAGATTTCTAAGACTCTAGGACTTTGTTTCGTCCAATTCCGAAAATATATCCAGAACAACTTTTTAGAAACAAAAAACAACAGAAAACATGAACTGGCTATGTAGCATCTTATCAATAGGTTAGTCCCAAAAAATCCATAAAAATGACATAATGTGTATTGGAAATATGTAGCATATGGCATGAAAACAACATGGAACATCAGAAATTATGGATATGTTTATGATGTATCACTCGACCGCCTCCAAGAGTTGTCCACATACGGATGGAAATGGGTACCCAACACCCGATAACCCGACGGGTACCCCGTCAAATGGGGAGGGTCTGGTATGAAAAAAAAACCGTGGGTCTGCTTATTAGGGAAAAACAAAACCCATCGGGTCTGGCGGAGCCGGGTTTGGGGGTTTCAAACCCGTACCCGCAACCCGGATACCCGACTAGTTAGATGGCCTTATGTCATTCCCTAAAAGAATTCCTAAATACCCAGCCCCACCCCACGTAACTCCCGTACACACGTATACCACCAAACCCAATCCCCAACTCCCTAGCACTACCACCACTCGTTCTCTCCCCGGAGGGCCCAGACCCCAATGGCACAGTCCCCTGGCATCTCCAGTCTCCACACGCAAGACGCACATGCACGGCGGCCGCGACCTCGCATGATGCGCTAGATGCGCCGCCACCCAGTACTGCACGAGCGACGCGCCGGCGCCGGTCGCCCGACCTCCCCGACGCCAAACTACCTACGACCGCGTCCCTGCCTACCTCTGTACCTCCGGCGGCCAGCGGCCATTGTTGTCCCACCCCCTGCCCTGCTCATCCATGACACCCAAGGTCTCCCTCGCCTCGTCGCTTTGTTGCTCCGCCCCAACGAGCCCCTCCTCTGAATCTCTGACAAGCTCGACGCGCCATCCACTACTCTTGGTGGGTACCCGTCGGGTCTCGCAAACCCGGCGGGTCGCGTGTTTGGTGGGGTCCTAGACCCGGTGGAGGGTATGGGTCCGGGTCGCGGCGGAGGGTCGGAGGCCGGGTGCGGGTATGGGGGGCTAAACCCGGCCCCGAACCCGGTGGGTGCAATCCGGATGTCCACACCGCAAACATCCCCCCACGACAGTCGTAGGGAGGCGGCGCTAGCCAGTCCATGAGCCCAACAGCTCATGATGCGCCGCCCCCTTCCCACGGTGTAACATCGCCGGTGCAGGGCGATCCCGCCATCAAGTTCCGTGACAAGGCACCCACCACCAAGTTGGTTGAAGAAAGTAGCAACAACTGTCAGATCCTACGCACCCCTGCAAATGCGCGCATAAATATCAAACGACGTACCATCCGCAACCTCGCCAAGGCCGGCCACGCCAACCGCCCAGCGGATCTTCACACGCGCGCCATGGTCTACGTCGGGGGCTCTCTCATGTTCACCAAGCAGCCTCGCACGGTCGCATGGCCGCCGAAGTTCAACCCGACGCTGTCATCTTGCTACGACGGCACTACCCCTCCCCTCGACTTCCTGCAGCTCTACATCCTCAGTGTAGGATCTACAAAGGGTGATGATGAGTGCATGACGAGCTGGCTATCCATGACCCCCAAGGGCCCCGCCCTCCTCTGGCTCATGAACCTGCCAAAGGACTCCATCGGGTCGTACGAGAAGTTGTGCCTCCACTTCGTCGCCAACTTCAAGGGCTCCTATGATCGCCCCTCACCTGCAACGACTTCCGTGGCATCCGCCAACTCCCTAGCGAAACGCTTCGCCAGTAGCTACAACGCTTCAGCCAGACGCGCAACAAGATCGCTCGCATCGCCGGTGCGAACGTCATCTCTGCCTTCCGTGAAGGAGTCACGAACGTGCGTATTCTCGAAGAGCTCGACATCAGGGACGACCTCACCTCCTTCATCGATCTCGTGGAGATAGACGACAAGTATGCAAAGGCCGAGGAGGGCTGCCTGTTGTCAACCATCAAATATAAATTATTTTCATTAAATGGTTGGACATCGCTGCCCAATTCTTTGTCAAAATAACCAAGTGACAACGATTGATTATTTCCAGTGTTTAATTCTAAAGCTAACTGACATTTTAGTAAATCAATATTGAAGTTCTCCATGTCTACGTTGCAAATCCGAGTCCCTCCCTTCACATAAATTTTCCTACCAGCAAGACTTGTCCACGAAAGTCGTCCACAATAATTTGTAAATTAAAAGAATTGCTCCCACTGAACCTACCATAATTCAATGGGAACTCAAATCAATTGGAGAAGAACCGAACAAACAAATCAGGTCGAACATGATAACGATTTGCAAACTTATTTTGATTTCAGGGACGGGGACGTCATTCTTCTGAGATGGGGTACGGGGATGCGTTGTTCAGCCCTCACTTGCCGCAATGGTCACCTCTAGCATGGAGCACAGATCGACGTCAGGGGTAGGAGCGGAGGAGAGGACGGGCGGCGGCAGTGTGCTGCAGGTCGGGTGCGGGGAAGAGGAGGGGCGGTGGCAGCGGGCTACAGGGCAGGCGCCGAATGCAAGGGAAGAGGCGACCGCGCCCATCTAGGGTTTGTATCTTTTTTTTTAGAAATGTGGTAAGACCCGGCCTCTGCATCAAGTGATGCACACAACCTTTATTAATTATTGATATCCAGTGTGACGAAACGAGTTACAACCGTTTAAACCTTACAAGAAAGGATACTCTCCCTCAAACTAACAGCCAAAAAATAATAAACTATGAAAGCCTATTAGTAGGCTGCCAAGTATGCCGGGACAAAAAATCCTGTGCCACCATAAGGAGACGAGTGCAGCCATCCACCATAAGCTTCCTCTGATCTGAAGGGTTTGTATCTTCTGTCACAGGAAAGGGACGGGGGGTGAGAAGGTAGGACTGTAGGAGATGAACTCGGTGCTCTCTTTCTTTTTAGTTGGTGGGACTGGGGGAAAACGCGTTCAGGATAAAATACATATCCATTTTGACAATCAAAATTGAGCTGAAAAGAGTAGAATGCCATCCACGGGCATATAAACGAATTGGAGTGGCATATCTCATAGTTTGCAAATTGGTGTGGAATTTTTCGATTAGGCATGAATTGTAGTGGCATTTATCAAATTAACCCAAAAACTATATCCATTTATAACCAGGAACAGAGGGAGTATTATTAAAAAAAACACTTTTGACCGTAGCTTGCAACAAGACTCACGTAGAAGCAACCTTTTATTAAAAACTAGCATGGTGGCCCTCGCAAATGCGAGGGCATCATGTTTAATATCAAACAATTCTTTTTACACTATAAGTATATCTATCCTTATGATTAACACACTATTCATTGCAAAATACATATTCATTACATTTTAACTTTGACATGTAGTTTTGTATGTAATTATGTTGCTAGATTAACAAAAATAAAACGTCTATTGTTATCTATCCTTATTTTGTTTCTATCGATTGGGTATGGCGTTGTGAGGCACCAATAGATCTTAGCACCAATGTGAAAGCCGGTTGGCTAATTGTTGAGTGCTTGCTAGCATAAATCTGAAACTCTATTCTCCATATCATTTTGTGCTTAATTATAGAGAAAAATCATGTCTTTTTATTGATATATATCCTGCAAACATAGCACTTGTTGCCCTTAGAATATTTATTTTCTAACAATGGGACAATTGTTTATAAAAAAAATCATTATTATGCATTCGGCTGACCCATACCGTTGTAAAATAAATATAAGGGGATGTGTTTGCCCAAAAGATTTTTTTTGTTACCTACCTTGTTCAAGCATTTATTTTTTTCATAGGGAAACTTATCTTGTATATTCCTCGCCTATTAATGTGCAAAAATGTTCATCCAACTCAAATGTAGATTGATATTATATAATAAAACCTATATGAGGAGAAAATGATGCTCGTGGGCTACATTGTCATTGGTAGGAAAATATGGAATCGAGCCTCAAAGCTTTGTTTTTTAATCGAGCCTCAAAGCTCATCATACTGTACATCCAATGAACATTCCCACTGAAATATCGGATGGAGCCTTATCTCTCTTCTCTTGTTGTATGGTCTAAGGAATGCCTTCTTCTTCAAATCTGTCAAACATAAAACTGACCTTATCTCTTTCACAATGACTCCGAAATTCCCAATTCCTATATAAAAAAATAAAGTCCCTATGAAACAGCCGTATTGGAATAATTTTTTCTATATTAAATACATACGAAGAATTGAGGATATATGATGTTCAACTACTTCCTTTTCGTCAAAGCTCTGATGGCATACAGCCTACTATCTGCAATTTTACCGTGACACGTGGCATAAAAACCCCGTATCCTTCTACTACAAACTAATGAGGTGCAACAACTTCATCAGCATTCATCTAGCTAGCACTATTAGACGGAATAACCATCGAAGCATGTGGTGTTATCGCTTCATTATTCAATATTTTTTTATGTGGATGTTGAAATATGTTCGAGACAATCAAATTCAGTTTTATACACTAACAATCTCTATATACATCAATCTCTGATGGATATGAAAAGCCTCGTGACTTGTACTGCTTTATATTTCCACGTTCTTATGTTGGTAAATACGCAAATCCATATCGGCCATCTTATTTACCATGTAGTTAGCAAGGTGTATTATATAGAAATTATAAGAAACAAAGTGCTAACAAAATAGCTATCACGTGGCAAACCGAACGTGAGTGCACTGGTAGAAAAAAGGCCTTCGGTATGCCAGCATCAGTCCCCAAGCGTTGCGCACCGTGACCAATGAGTCTTTAGTCCCGGGTCGGGAGGAGACCCGCGACAGAAGGTCAGACGTCGCGGGTTGGGAAGCGCGTTGCGACGCGTGAGGGAATTAAATCCGGTTGACCTGGCCGCCCGGGACTATTGGTACTTTATTCCCCGTTCCCGTTGGCCAACCGGGACCAATGGCCCTTTATTCCCCGTGCCCGTGGCCAACCGGGACTAAACATCAAGCGTCTCGCCTCCCCCGCGGCGGTTTTTATTTCGCGAGCGAGGCAGAAGGGCGCCATTCCACTGCTCGCTCTCTGTTCTTCCTCTCGCTCTCTGTTCTTCCTCTCTCGCTCTCTGTTCTTTTCAATCCAAGCACACGCACGCAAATGGCTGAAGTTTGGAGGCAATACAATGGTACCACACCGTGCGGCAAGGATTTGGACGTGCTCTTCACCAACAGTACCGCGAGGCTGCATGAAGCTCTAGGTCATTTGGCCGATCTCTATTTTGAAGCTCCCGAAGAACACCGGTTCTTTGGCTCGATCTGGAGTACACGGCGAATCAGAAGGATGTTGCCCTCATCCAGATATCGTTCAAGCAGTCGGTGTTGGTTTTCCAATGGTCAAGGTAGAAGCTATATATAGCACACGTGTACAATCTTTGCATGCATCTTCGAGTTTTTTTGTTGCATGTGAACAATACGTGTGTTGCAACATATCTAACACATATCCTATTTTTGTTGTTACAGTAGTTCGAAGCATTGCCCGGACCTTGTTGATTTTCTTGTCAACTCGGGGTTTGACTTTTGCAGCGTCAACATCACGCAAGACCTTGTGAAGTTGATGCGCATCGGTATTATGATACCTGAAGATCACTACGTTGATCTTCAGACTCTTATCCAGTTGACCGGCCAAAGACCGGGATGGCTGTCATGGCAAGCACCTTCATCCACCAGGGCTATGAAAGGATGAAGACTGATTTCCCCTGGCAGAATCACTTCTATTGGGAGGAGACCCCTGCGCATGACGAACCTCAAGTATGCGGCCATAGATGCATATGTCGCGTACGAGTTGTTCCGCATCTACTCGGCGGGGCCATAGATGATGTATGCATGCGTTCGATATCTATGTGCATGTAATGGGTATCTAATTGGTAGTATATATATGTAATGGATATCTTTTGTGATCGACTCTATATATATATGTTAATTATGAAATGTGATCGACTCTATGTTTGTGTTATGTGTGATCGACTCTATGTTTGTGTTATGTGTGATCGACTCTATGCATGTAATGAATATTGTTTGTATTATTGTTCTTTATTTTTGATATATTTTTTCATTTTAAGATTTTAAAATGAATTAGTATTATTTTTCTTCATTTTTTGATATATTATTTGTATTTTTAAGATTTTAAAATGAATTAGTATTATTGTTCTTAATTTTTGATATATATTTTGTATTTTAAGATTTTAAAATGAATTAGTATTATTGTTCTTCATTTTTGATATATTATTTGTATTTTTAAGATTTTAAAATGAATTAGTTCTATTTTTCTCAATTTTTGGATATATTATTTGTATTTTTAGAAATAATACAAATTAAAAGTTAATGTTTATTTATTTATTCAAAAATTATTAATTACATCATTACTTTTGTTTATTAAAAGATTTATTTGAAATTCAAACAATAAAGAAATGTGGCTTCGGACAACATGTTAATAAGATTGATATGATACTACTATCATATACATGCGTGAGAAACACTTGGATTCGGAACGGGATGGAACTCGGAAGTTAAGCGTGCTAGTGCTAGAGTAGTGGGAGGATGGGCGACCGAGCGGGAAGTTTGACCATGAGTAACTAATTTGACTAGAGATAATCTTAGTTAGACACTAAGCAAATAATACAAATTGTGAAAAAAAAAGGGAGTGAAAAAAAGGAGTGAAAAAAGGGAGTGAAAAAAGGTGAGAAAATAATTAGAAACCAAATGAATTAAAAAAATTACGAAATAAATCTAGTCCCGGTTCATGTGGCCAACCGGGACTAAATGTCCTCCGACCCCAGGCTCCGCCACCCGCCCACGTGGACAGGCCTTTAGTCCCGGTCCGTAAGAGATGGGACTATAGGGGGGGCCTTTAGTCGCGCGTAGCTAGTCCCGGTTGCCCGGACGGTATTAATGGGCCTGGCGAACCGGGACTGTAGGCCTGTTTTCTACCAGTGGTGAGACAAACCTTGTATGACTTCCATGGATATATGCGTGAGGATGGACTGAATTTAGACCGCTGATGCATATACAAGGGTAGAGCGCTGGCCGGCCAGCCGGGCAGGTGGATCCATCACAGGGACTGTGAATACCAATGGATATGCGTGAGGGGAGATTGAAATTTGCCCGATGACTGGGACGGCCGTGTTCGAGATCGAGGCCACGGGCTGCGGTTTCCATGAGATGCTAGGGCAGCTTGTTATCTCCGTTAAAATCCTAAGAGCATGTCTAACAGACCCTCTAAATGGCCCAAACCCGTATAATAACCGCTGATATACGGGTTTGGGCTCTACCCGGCCATCTAGCAGACCCCCTAAATCGACCACCCCTGACGAATTTTTACAAGTTTCGGTAGGGGGCGGCCCGTCGACCCCTAGATGTGCGGGTCGGGAGGAGATGTAGAGGGCCAACCCCTCACCATTTCTCCAACTGCGCGCGAACCCGTTTCAGCCCTCCCAACCGCCGCCGCCGCCGCCGGATCTCCGCCGCCTCGCCCTCCCCGGCCACCACGTGGCCAGATCTCGCCGGCATGGACCTCTCACAAGCCCCTCCGACCACCGGCGATGCACCACCCATGTCTGAGGTGGTGAATAATGTCCCCGTCGACATCGTGAGTGGTCAGCCGACCTCCGCCGAAGTCGCGGCCGTCATCTCCGCCACCATGCCGATGAAGAGGAAGAGGACCCCGAAGATCTTCTTCGACACACCGGCGGCGGCGGCGGCGACCACTACTGCTCCCGCCAAAGGGGGCCGGGTGAAGAAGTCTGCGATGAGGGGGCCGTCGCCAAAGGCGAAGAAGGCCGCGACGCCTGCAGCGGCCGTTCCGCCCACGCACGTGCTCGACGAAGTTCCCGCGCCGGCGTTGAGGTCGAGGCGGCTGCTGCGCGGCGGAGCAAACCGCCAAAGGCGAAGAATATTCTGTTTTACGGGGTGGGGGTACGGGGTCTGTTAGCTCGCACGAGTTTTCGGCCGGCGAAAAGTGCATACAGGGCGCTCTACACGCGTTTTAGGGGGCGAAAACATAAGGGGTCTGTTAGACATGCTCTAACAGCGGGAGCACATGAAAGGACCGGCTCATAAGGTCTTCAAGGCCCGCAATTGCGGTGCATATGTGTGTACATTAAACATGTTTCGGTCTAAACAAACATCTGTCTTGCTAAACATGACAGTTTTTTGTCCAAAAAATATGTGCTTGTAGCGGTACGTAAACTTTTAAATCTTGATTGTTAAAATTATAATCATCCGAATCAAAGGGTAGACATAGTTCAGATGATGTGGATTGACCTGGTGGCTCTATTAGACTCTCGTATATTGCTTTGTATATAAATAGATAGATAGATAAAGCCGAGAGCACTTGATTGGTTCTCACAATGATGGGCCCTCGATCCTAATTAATGCTCCCAATTCCTTTTTTGATTCATTGCTTTCCACCTATGCTTGTTGCTGCTCCATGGCACGCCACTTGATGCTTTGCTTCTCTCACCCCAACTCACCTCCTTGCCCGGAACAAAGCAAAAGCCAACCAAAAGCGATTCCTCAATTCTTTTGATCAAATAAACAAAAGGAGGAAGACTATCCAAGAGATCCGTTAAGCACAATAAATTATTGACCAAAATTAGATCAGCCATGTGAATCACCACTTGCGTGTCTCTTAATTAGTATCTTCCATGTAGGATAGGCCGGATTTATAAGATGTCCAGCCTTCAACCTCAACTTACCATGATGATGCCACGAGGGAGGGTGAAAACTTTACGGTGATATGGGATACACCGTCGCAGTTTCTGGCTTCAATGTCCATGTGAGGTTTGCATCAGCTGATAACAGAGTAGGGGTTACTTCTGGAGTAGGTTTATGCAAGAGATGTTGTAGGGTTACAAAATAAATAATGGGAACTAATGTGCCGATAATCCATGCATGGTTGGCTAAATGGCGGCACGCAAACTGGACAATGGGCCCTCTTGTACCAATTAGTGGTAACAAATAAGAACAGTAATGTGCATTCCATAAAACCATATCGTCTGCCTACCACAACGTGCCGCCACGTCAACCCTTGCTAATAACTAATGATGAGAAAACTATATAAGAAATATGATTTTAGTAGACATGATAATCTCTATGATTCAAGCGAAGATGACACACATGATGAATGTATTGTGTTTTATGTTTCTAATATATATGATGTTGACACAAACCGTACCCTAACACCGGCTCCACGGATCACAATACAGGCGAATTGAGAAAGCTCTCCATGCATGATAAGTATAAGGGTCGTTCACACCGCCAATGGACATGGTATGCAAATACATCATGTTCGTCATTCCATTTTGCACACCCCAAGTATAGCATTGCATCTAAATAATATCTTACATGTTCCTAGCACATCCAAAAATTTATTATCCATTAAACTAACTCTTGACAATAATGTGTTCATCGCATTTTATCCTTCTTTATTTTTGAGCAAGGATGGTTCATACAAGCAAGCTTTCGTCACAATAAATTCGTCGTCATCTTCTACGTTGCATGGTCTCCTAGGTCATCGATAATCAGCTGTAGTGCAACAAATTCTTAGAAAAAATGAACTTTGTCTTATTCTCCAGAAATAAATTCTTATGTTTGTGATGCTCGTCAACTAGGACAGATCCACCAGTTATCAGACCCTATTTCCACTAGTGTTTCTCGGAGCCCCTTAGAACAAGTGTTCTCTAATGTGTATGGGGTCTAGCACGTGTCTCTATTAGAAAACATTCATATTAGTTGAGTTTTTTATCGACGATTTCAGTAAATTCACATGGATATACTTGCTTAAGAATTTTTATGAGGTTTAGGAGGTTTATTAATTTTCATGAAATAGTTTAATGAAAGTTTGCTAGGATGATCTAAACCATGTAAACTGACTGGGTGGTGTATATAAAAAACTCAATAGTTTCTTTCACAAACATGGCATATCTCAACATGTTTCATGTCCACATGCTCATCAACAAAATGGTTCCACAGAACTGAAACATCGTCACATTGTTGAATTTGGTTTGTCTCTTCTAGCCAATGCATCTATACCTCTTAAATCTACGAATAAAGCTTTTATAACTTCCAGGTTTCTCACAAATTTGTTTCCTCGTAAGGTTATCAACTTTGACGCTCATGTCGAGCGTCTTCTCCATACTAAACCCAATTATGAATCTCTAAGCATTTATGGGTGTGCTTGTTGTACCAATCTTTGACAATGCAACCAATGAAAATTTTCATTCGTTATACTCGGTGTGTGTTTTTAGGTATAGTCCTTTACACACTAGTAGGAAAAATCCTACTCGTGGCGCACGCTTTTCTGCTCCAATGGAGAACCTGCGTGCGCCACCACAGCCACACCACTGGTAAGTGCTCCTCGTGGCGGAAAAATATTCACATGTATATGAGAGTCTGGTGGCGCACGCCCAGCTCACGGTTCGCCATGGGTACTATCATCACCTGTGGCGCACATCTGAATAAGTTTGGCAAGGGTAAACTATACCCGTGGATCTCGTATAGGTGCCGCGCCACTAGTTAGTAACTAGGAATTAAAAAAATAAAACCATGTTGCGGCATGAAACAAATATTTTCAATGCACACAAAAACAGACGGAAGCTGGACGATTTCCACATAGGAAACATAATAGTAATGTACTTGAACGACAAGAAACAATTATAATTAGCTATCCATGAGAAAAGAAAGTATCGAACCAGATAGCATCAAAATTGATATCTATCTCATCTTTTATCAATACCTAGCTAGCTAGATCTGAAAATCTTGATATTCTTTTATCCTGCATCGAAAAAAATGTGGGTTGATGTTAGGATTTTGATTCTCGTGGGTGTATTAGATCAAGTCCTCTTCCTGGCGATGCAACCTGCACTTCGTATCTTCTCTCTTCTCCATGGCGTTTGTAAATTTCCTCCAAGCAGCATCATAGAAATATGCCCGGCCTATCTCATTGGTGACAACCATTTTGTAACTCATGTCTGGCTTGACGGCTTGACCAAGGTAACCTCAAATGTATGGTGGCTAATAAGTGGAATCTTGACGTGCTCCATGAAGTCACGCCTAGCCCTTCATGATGGTTTAATATAGAACATAAATTAGACATAGCAAAGGAACACATTTAAACCGTAATAATTACACACAAAAGGCGTCATACAAAAAGTACATGTCATGAACTTCCAAGCATTGGAACTAAAAGACCAAGAGAAATATACAACTATTGGTATTGCTCATATCACTAGGTTTTTTAGTACAGTGCTCGAATTGTTAATTCTCAATAGTTTAATCATTTTCCTCATAACTAGATGTCGAACAATTAAGATGAAGAAGCACACATCGATGATGTAAAACTAACATATTGTTCTAGTTCGATAGTCCATTGAAAAAAAAAACAACAAACTTTTTTTGTCATGCACTCTTTGTATACACAATCAACACACATGTGGAAGTTAAGTAAGGGCACCTAGAGGGGGGGTGAATAGATGCTACGACCAATTTTAATTTTTCTTTCACAATTAGGCTTGACACAAAGGTAAATTCTCTAGATGATGAAACTATGGTGAATTTACCTATATGACAAAAACCAAGTAAAATAATAATACAAGCACAAGTAAAGGAGGAAGGGAACGAGGTAACCGATATGAAGCACACGGAGACACGATGTATTCACGAGTTCCACCTTGTTAAGGGAGTACGTCTCGTTGGAGGGGTGTGAGTTCGCCACGAAGGCCTACTCAACGCCACAAAGGCCTCACCCTATTCTTCGATGAACCCCGTCAAAAAGGCCTAGTACACCTTCCACTATTGATCCCCTTTGAGGCGGAAATCGAATTCTTTACAAAAAAGTTTGGGGCACACACCCACAACCAAATTGGGGGATCCGAACAATCACCAATCACCAAAAGTAGCAAGAAGTCTAGGTTCTCCCCAAGTGGAAACCCTAGGAAAAGATCACTCAAGCTAATGAGGTGTAAATAGAAATTCGGTTGGTGAAGATGTAGATCCAGGGCTTCTTCTTCAATCCTCCAAGTTTCAACAAGTTTGGGTGGAGGAGATGGGAGATCTATCTGTGTGGGTGAGCTCAATCAATGGGGACTTTAATTTTGGACGAGCTGCCCCTTGGTGAAGATGGGCACCTATCTTCGTGGGTGAGCTCAATGGTGAAGATGTAGATCCGGGGCTTCTTCTATTTATAGCTCCACCAAGAAACTAGCCGTTTTCTGCGCAGTCGAAGTTCAATCCGGATCCAGTTCAATCCGGATCCTAACAGAAGAATTCACGTTCATGTCGGAATCACTCCGGATTGGTCCGGAATGATTCCGGATGGCAACAGAGGTTTCCGCGGTCATGTCGGAATCGCTTGGGAATAAATCCAGACCCCGGAATCACCCGGAATAATTCCGGATTGCAACAAAAGTCTTCACGGTCATGTCGGAATCGCTCCGGAATGGTCCGAAATAATTCCGGATGGATCCGGAATAATTCCGGATGGCACTGAAAACTTCTTCTTCGAGCCTGAAAAACGTCTGCCGAACTTTTATCTTCTTTATCATTTCTTTGGCACCGTTTATGTGCTGATATTTGCTATAACCTTTTTAACAAATAGCACATACGGTTAAAACTAATTTATGTTGTTAACAAACACACAAAACATAGAGATATCGAAAATGCACTTTCAACATGTCCATTTTCGACAATAGTTCAGAACACAAGCAAAAATTATAAGAAATAGGTATAAAAAAGTTCATCTTAAATGAAACATGTCAGTTTAAACCAAACTAAATCTATCAACTCAAATAAAAAAGAGGATGCTAATGACATGATGACAAAGCAAGATGAGAAGGAGGAGGAGCTGAAGAGGAACAAGTGAATCTCACGAGGTAGAGAAAACCCTGCTTCGCATGTCTAATGGCAATGTAAAGGTTTGAGGGAGTAACAAAGAAGGCGAGAACCTCAAACGCACATCCGCAAATAGAATTTCGAAGAACTGTGTTTGGTCGATAAGCCGGATACCACCTCTGCCACGATATCTAATAGTAAGCGGACACGGTAGCATGGAAAATGCTGAGACAAGAAGTTGCTTAAAATCTCTCATCTCAGAAACTTCCGATCTAAGCATCTCATATGAAATACTGTACACGCTGCTGATACCTTCCGTGAAAGATGTGTTGTCTAGATTGGTTATGATACACCGTCATTTGAAACTTTTTTTGCATATGAGCACACTTTTGCAGTCACCGCCTTATATGGTAATCCAACCGATCTTGACATTTTTACACGGTACAGAAGGAGGTCCTTCACTGTTCATGAGATTCTTGTTCTTCTTATTCTTCCCCGTCCTTCTCAACTTACTTTCGTTTCATATATCATATCATCTTCTTCATTTGTATCCAGACTAACCTAACTCTAACTAGTTACCATATAAGAACTATCACATATAACAGGTAGCACATTCTTATGATTTAATAATGGAAACAGTGGAAACAATGGAAATACAATTGTCATATATTATTGTCAAAACAAGGAAATAAATTCCTACAAGACCATGTCCAAATACACACACTCAAATTGTACATAGTACAAGGAATTGTATGTAATTTCTTTCCTCTAACATGGCTTAATCAAATAAACGGCTACAACAACATTGCACACACTAAAATATAGGACGGATACTAGAAAAGTAGCACTCTCCGTTAAAATTGAGCCAAACTGTCACACTAGAACGTGCTAATTTTAGGGATAAAAATTCTAAAAGAGAGGGATTATATATAATTCTAGGGATTCTAATCCTCGGACTAGCTCCGATCTATGTTCATGAATTCTAGGGACGGAAGTACCCGAGACAGGGGAGGAGTCGAAGAGGACAAGAATCTCTCCTTGGTCCTAGACGGCGGGGAGTGGTTGCGAGGTCGAGGCGTCAGGCGCGGTGGCGCGTGGGCGGCGGCTTCCTCCAGGTGTCGGCGTGGGCGGCTTCTTCAGCTTGGTGGCGTGGTGGAAGGCGGCGTCCTCCGGCGGTGCATGGCTCGATCTTTCTCGGTGGTGTGGTCGCCTGGACGGCTCCTCCTCGATGGCGCACGGTGGAGTGGAAGGTGAGAGTGTGGATCGATTGTGAGATTCAAAATGGAAGTGTCAGATGAGCTCACGTGGTTTTATAAAGATGCATAGGTTACCCGTGGCCAAGCTGTCCGACTGTGAGCCACGGGTAGGGTATTTAGCCTTGGCGCCCAATCCTGCTTGTTCACCACAGATAAATTTTTTCGTAGCGGTTATATGCAGCTCAGGTTATCTGTAGCGCACAGTATCAGGTGCACGCCACAGGTAGGGTGTTTAGCCGTGGCGGCCAATGTTTCAAATAGCGGGCTATGACATATAGCGGCAAAAAATCAACGCTATACGCACCTAAATGGCGATGTATGCCGCTAAATTAGCTAAACTGTACGTAGACACCATTTAGCGCGATTCTTCTAAAAACGCTATATCGCCGCTATAGCGTCGCTATAGCCCGCTATTTTAAACTATGCGTGGCGCACAGGCCGTAGTGGACACCATTAGTGTTGTACTTGTTGTGGGCTATCTGGGGCGACGCGCCACCATTACTAGAGTAGTCGTGGCGCATGTTTCCCACACATTTACCCCCCCATAAAATTGGCACCCCCGTGGAAACTTTCTTGTGGCGCACAATTTGAATAGTTTTCCATTAGAGCTGATCTAGCTATAACATTTTTCCTACTAGTGACACAACGGGGTCAAAGGCTAGATGTTTCTACCCGGCGTATTTATGTTTCTCGTTATGTAGTCTTCGATGAAATTCCCTTTCCCTTTGCTGCTTTACATCCTAATGCTAGCAAACGGCTTTGTCATGATATTCTTTTACTTTCATAAGAAAAATCACACAATTCTTCTAATATTGTGGTTGCACAAACTAATGAGTACATGTCTTTGCCTATCATTCCTGTTGTTACAAATTATGAACAAGAAAACTTTACACATGAGGGTGATCGTGATAGTACATCGGATTCTGAGCACACACAAAAAATTGACTGAAAATGGACAAGAAAGATAGTCACACGAGCAAGAACTGTCATCTCCCATGGTGCCACAAATTGACAGAGAAGCGGGACACAGAGCTGATCCAAAATCGCACTTCCATTGCCGCCAGACGATCCCGAGGAAGATTATTGTGTGTCTCCCTCTCGCAAGGAGGATCCTGCGCCTCCTTTTCCGCCATGTGGAGCAATAGACCGCGTCGGCAGCGTATGGTCGCCGATCGCATGCGTATCCCCACCACCTGACAGCGTCGGCCATGCCTTGTCCCCAAGCGCCTCACATATCCAATTGGCGCCCGCCACGTCTTCGCAGGTTCGCATCCCTACGCATGCAGCTATGCATCCCGCGTGGATCGTATGCCACCCGGCGATGCATATCTGCCTGCAATATGGTTTTTCTACGCGGTAAAAATAAGATATTAAAAATCCGAAAAAATTCAAAGATGGGAGTGTCCGTTATAAGGTCCAAATGGGTACTGTTCGGTATGGTCTTATCACTTGTACACGTGAACTAAATTCCCTATCCGAAGCTCCGGATCATCCAAAGTGGCATTAAGCTATGAAAGAATACTATGACACACTTATGCAAAATCAAACATGGTATCTTGATCCTCCAAGCTCGAAAAAGAATTTAATTTATTGTAAATCAGTTTATCATATCAAGAGACGTTTCTGACAGCATCATTGATAGATAAAGAGGGTGCTAAATGCTTCAAACAAAAAGGCATTTTGTCAAAACAGCCACCACTACTACGATATCCGCAATGTCAGCCGGTTCTGGTGACGTGCTAATAATCATGCTCATTAGAGCCCGGTTCTACGGCCCGTCTGGTAAACACACCCATCAAATGGTTTTTCAAAACGGACCGCCTCTAATAACTTCTTCGTGGGAAGCGGCCTAACCAAATGCCCGACACATAACACAGAGGCGGGCCGTCTTAACGGGCAACTCTACGATCTGCAGAACGTCCGGTTTCAGTAGATGATCTGGAGAAAACATTTAGAGCCGGTTTGAATGAAAAATAGACTCGGTCTGGGTAGAAGCGGTTTTGATTTGCACCTGGCTGGTCAATACATGGAGTTTCTGAAGAATTCGGAAGGGACTAATTTTAATATTAGGGCTATTCCAGAGTCGGTTTTGTCCTTGCTCTATTTTTTCGGGCGGGCCGTATTTATTCGGAAATTCGTGCAGTGCTCCAGATGTGGAAAATAAGTGACAAATTCGTACATATGTTTATAATTTAGCAGAAATACTTTCCAGTAAATGATGACTACATAAAAAAAGGACTTCTAAATATTATAGATAAGCTAATATCCCCATGTTCCATGATATAAGACATTTTAGCAAGCCAAAACAACTTACTATAACGTCTTATATTTTGGAGCAAAGGGAGTATATACTAGTATCTAGTTGAGACATCTCAAACGACTAATATCATCGTTTTTTGCTCTTGATCACCCTGAACAGAATAGTAGGTTGTCTTCAATATTGAACGTTTTGATGCAATGAATGATAGCCGATCGGGTTCGAATGCCAGCTTTTCGAGTAAATCCATTACATGTTTCCCTCCCTCGGGATAATCTGCCCCTTTCAACTTTATATCATTTTTGTTAGACAAGGCTGAATGGTTCCATCAATAAAGAGAGTCAACCTGAGAAGGAGATGTTGAATTGTTGATGAAAACCAGTTCTAATCTTCTGCAGAATTTGGAGAGAATTTTTAGTGACAATGCAAGTATGGTTAATGTGAAATGACAGCTGAATTTTTTTTAGTCTATTACTTACTAATGTAGTACACCCAATGTTTTTATCCCTCAGCTTATGAACAATAAGAGATCCGTTCATTCATAGTGCTTCATGAAAAACGCAACAACCGTACGAGTTTGTGCAGCAAAGAGTTCCAAATGATGAAGGTTTTACTTAAGAATTAAGGGTATCGTCACATCCTACAAATTCAGCAAGAAATCACCTCATTTTTAATTAATAACAGTGTAGTATATGTATGAGACTGTATGTGATGAACCTATCAAACTAGAACAAACATCAAATAAAGATCAGATATTGATTATTCAGTTTCTTAATTACCTTATATGCTAAGGGATACCAAAACACATTGACTTGGTCCTCTACATGGTCATTTAAAGTTAGTATATATCGGCATATACATGTCAACAGATAATTAACTTCATAGATAGGCTATATATAACCTGCCTCATTGATCATCCTCTTCTCTTCATTATTGGAGCCAAATATAGTAGACTTAAACAATTAATGGTCACCGTACAAATTCACCACTATTTGACTGTAATAGTATAATCCATAGTGCTCCATAAGATAGTCCCCGTCTTCACCCATTATCTGTGTTTTTTCCACTTGTTTTCTCAAATCAAGTTTATAAATAATTCCATCTTTAGTCACCATTTTAATCGCACCACTAGTTACGTCATTTAGCTATTCCGTAACATAGAAAGGAACATACTATATAGAAAAAAGTAGCCGTTTTTCGTGTTATATGCACAAAATCCATGTGGGCTGGTGCTTCTAAAATTAAAACAAAGTACAAGACGGATGTGATGAACTAATATGTATCTTTAAAAATTCATCAATGCATCCATTTGAATGGTGATAACAATTATGTGACTTTCTTACACACATAATTTCATCTCTATAAGAAATTAATGTCACACATTAGCCATATGAACCACATAGGCTTTGTTGTCTATGCTCTACACTATAATATCAAACCTTATTTTTCTGATGCAGGGACATTAAGAGAAAAGTGTGTTTATGCACAACATGACTTGTAGTGCATTGCTTTTGTGTGCTTTTTTTTCTTGCAGTTAAGTGGGATATGTGCATATAATTAACTCACAAACCGTGTAAGATGTTCGTACCGCACATGAATAGTTAGCCAGAAAAAGGAGATTCCTCTATTCTTAACTCTGTACAGGCCTCGGATATTGAGGCATACTAGGCAACGAGGCTAAAAAGGAGACTTGTTGAAAAAGAACTAAAGATCAATGAGAGACACCGAGAGATGTATTGCATAGATCAGAATAAATTACTTACCATCTCATTGATGGAGGGGGAATGATAGACTGGAAAACTATGTGGCAAGCTAGATTATGGAAAGTGTGGCTGGCTGGGTGAAAATGGGGCAGTTTTGGGGGCGGGAGGGGCACGCCCGCCCTCAGGTAGAGTGTTCGACGCTGCAGCGGTGATTTGACGACGGCTCGGCCGAGCGAGGGTGGTGTCTTGTGGACATGGGCGACACTTTGGCGGCAGTGCGTCAGGATGTACGGTCTGTTGCGTTGTCGGGCGGGGCAAGACTGAAAACTCAAAATGGTTAAGTGTCAATTAGAGTGACATCCCAATTCAAATGGGTGGGGGGAAACTGACCCGGTAACCAAATTTCCCTCACCAAAAGAATACCACTGGGACCGTACGGATATTTATATGGACCTTTCAAGTATGTGTGCACAAACTAGCTAGCCAAAAGGGCATCCAGTTTCATTCAAATAACCAATTTGCAAATGGGCATAAGGAAAATAGGAGACCAAAAGAAATTGGAAACAATCAAATGGAAAATAAACTTGATTATTAGTGGGCATTACACCAACTTGCGAGAACTAACCTGGCTAATTCACTTAAACAGAGAACATTTTTTAATAGTCCATACTTTTACATTCGAGTAGGATCAATCGAGTATGATGACGACTTCCTCCATGGACACGCACAAGGCGGCGTTGGCACCCAGGCACAACGGAAATTCCTCGATTATAACCTGAGTAGTCAGTCGGCTGTGTGCATCATTTTGATGCAGAGGCCGGGGCCCAGGCTCCCATTTCTAAAAAAAAAAAACCTGAGTAGTCAGCGGCGGCTGCATCTCGTCCGTGGCATCTATATTCGCCGCTTCAAGAGCCAACCGCCCGAAGGAGTTGGATGTGTCAGACCCCTTGGGTTTGGGCTCCCTAACGGCTTGACAAGAGGGTTTCACTGCGTTCACCACGTCTGCGGTGGCTTTGGCACAAAGGCGGTGTCACGCCAACTTGTTCCACCGCCCCTGCGCTCTACTACTTTGGGAAGAGTCTCATTTGGCCTCATGTTATGCTCGAACAGCCTGTCCCAGTATGGTGCATCTGTGCCGTAACTGGGGAACGTTCAAACTGCGAACGAGAATCTCGCTCTGCGTTCGGCAACCACATTTGCGCGAGGGCTTCCAGTGGGCCGCAGCGGCACGGGGACACTGTTTAGGTCGAGGTGCCACCCTAACAGCAGGTGGCCATCCAGTTGCACTGGGAGACCAGAAATAGTCAACTCGAACGCTCACACTCTCTTCACGCGCGTCTGGGCAGATGCGCAACGGCTCGATGACACTGCATTCATGCTCACCATACAAATTCTCACCACTATCCGAATCTTAAAAAAATTATCAATGCAACAATTTGAAGGGCCGGTGAAAACAATCATGTAAATTTCATACACACATAATTTCATCCCTATAAGAAATTTATGCCACACATAAGCCATGTGAACCATATAAAGCGTGGTGTCTACACTCTACACTACAATATCAAACCTTGTTTTCATGATGCAGGAACAATGCATTCCATAAAAATCCGTCCCAATTACTAGAGAATGTTCATAGTTCAGTACTAATTACTTAATATCCGGCGTTAATCAGATTAGTAAATTACAATAGTACCCACCTCCATATGCATTGTGTTCATATTTCACTTTGACAAAGGAGAAATATAGAAAATAAACTCCTGTAAAATCATAGGATTAAAAATAGATGTATTGTATTGTGGACACATTCGTCGCATGTGCACACTCTGCAACCTCGTCGTTCAAAATTATAAAATTGTACATCATCCAAATTATTGTCATGTTTTAATTTGCATCGGCCGTAGATCACAACAGCCTTGTCCACAACTGTTGAAAAGAGATCACTTTCACTAGCGTGGACATCAGGCATGATAGAATATACCTTTAGTACCGGTTGGTGATACCAACCGGGTTAAAGGTCCTGTGTGAACCAGGACTAGAGCTCGACGAGGCACGTCCATGCTTCTCTCAATTGGAACCGAAACTAATGTCCAATTAGTCCGAGCCCAAACACGACCAGGACTGAATTGGTTGGACGAAAGGCCCTTTTTGTACTAGTGCATTCCCGAGTGTGTTCTTTTTTCATGGGTAAAACGATCTCTAGCTAGTAATAGTTTCTAATACTCAGTTATCTACTAGTGCACTAACACAATTGTCTTAGCAATATCAGTTTGTCTAGGTGGGAGCTTACGACAGCTAGATATGAACAACACATTCCTACATGGTGTTATCGAGGAAGAGGTTTACATGACACAACCCCCAGGATTTGAAGATCCAAATGCCCTTCATCACATTTGCAAACTTGACTGGGCTCTTTATGATTTAAAACAGGCTCCTAGAGCATCATTCTCTCTATTAAGTTCTAAACATCATGATCTTGGTTTTAAACGATGAAAGGAAGATACATCCTTATTTGTGTAGCACCAGTTATATATTATCATTTAACTCTTGATTTATGTTGATGATATTATTGTGACTAGCCCCCCCCCCCCCCCCCACCACCATCAAGCTATCACCGTGTTGTAAAAACATATCAACTCTCACTTTGATATTACAGATATCTGTTTTCACACTTCTTCACGGGGATTGATGTCAGGAAACATCCGGATGGTTAGATCCTTACTCAAGAGAAATATGCCTCTAATTACCTTGTCAAAGTTGCTATCTATGACTGAGGGGGAGACACTTGATATAGAAGATATCACAAGATATTGATGTATTGTTTATGCCCTTCAATATCTTACATTGACACAACCAGATACATCATTTTCTGTTAACAAGGTTTTTCAGTATCTTCGTGCGCCTATGACATCTCACTGGACATCTCGCAAGAAAATTATCACGTATGTCAGTATATTTATGAAACTTGGTATTACTTTGCATTAGTCTACCTCCACTTTGATGAGTGTTTTTCAGATGCAGACCGGGCTGAATGTCTTGATGATAGATGCTTTATAAGAGGCTTTGCCATCTTTTTTCCACTGAATTTGGTTTTATGGAGTGCTAGAAAACAACCTATAGTCTCACGGTCATGTACAAGAGCTGAATACAAGACTCTTTCAAATGACAGAACTGAACTCATTTGGATTGAAAATCTACTATAGGAACTTAAAGTAAAACCGAAGAAAAAACCCATGCTTATGGAGTCATAATCTAGGAGATATATACCTAGTGCAACAAGACACTCTATATAGAGCCTAAGCATAACTACTGCAACAACACACTCTAATATATTGCTCTACACAATACTCCCACCAGAACTAGTTATAAGAGTATGTTTTACGTTTTCTTTTCCTTGTATTTAAAATATTGATATTTTTATAATATTTTTGTAAAAGAAACTCAAGTTTGATTTTTGGGGAAAGACTATAACCCTTATAACCAGGGAGTATTATTTAAAAAGAACACTTTAACGGTGGCTTGCAACAAGACTGACAAAGAAGCAACCGGGGATTATTTAAAATAAAACCGAGAGCACTTAGTTTGGAAAACCAATATTCAGACTTTTATAACTATGAATATTTTATGTATAACATGTTAACGACATGCCTAAAACAACATGTTTTATGTTTAGCATTATATTAATAAAAAAAATGGCCAAAGTTTCACCACATTCATGTTTCTAAAACATTGCATATTGAGAGGAAAACATCAGAACAGGCAATTTACATTATTTCATTCTACCTAGCTATTAACGAGTATCAACTGTTTTATCTTAATGCAATGATTTTTTTTGTTAGGATAACTGACCTTGCTCAGTGATCTACCATCATGTAATAAGTACAGTTCATTTTATAGATATGATATCACTTACAATGGTTTTTCATCATTGTATGATAATCATTTGCCCAGAAATTTCAGATTATATTAGAATTTACCCGCATGCATGATACATTCCTTACCAAAACAATCGCGGTAGTTTTAGAACCAATTTATTTATTGTCAAATAATGGAAAATAGGTGATATAAATAGAACCATATTTCACTTTTTCATAAACACCTTAAACCAACTGATGCCCTATATGTGAGGGCCACCATGCTAGTTAGACCATACACATTGTTGAATCGGTTCAACAATAGAATCAGAGTCGCCTCAACTCCTCTAAGTGTGGAATCGCTATAGTCCGGCCCTACTCTGACAACATGCAAACAACTTGTTCAATATTTAAAGTAGTGCATTTCTTCTCTCTTCTCATTGACAAATGGGCCAGCTCTGACGCACTGTTGGTTTGAACCGAACCATATTGTTGATTCGCTTCTACTTCCTCAACACTATGAATCGATGCCCACATATGAGCTATTGTTGATTCGCTTCTACTTCCTCAACACTATGAATCGATGCCCACATCTCTAAGAGATCTAAGCGTAGGGCTATACAATGCCTCTGGTTGTTCCAAGACCTGAGACCCACCGTCAGCCACCTATCAATAACTGAAAAACTTTGACTTGGCTGGGTCATCTCTGAAAACAGTCGCTCCCACTCCCATAAGCAGAGAGAAGGCCACCGCTTCCTATCTCTCCGTCTCGAGCCGTCCCCCTCTCCCTCGAACCTTCTCTCACCACCAAAAATATTAAATCGCCGCGGCCACGCCATCTCTCCCACCGCCAGGCGCTACTCCTCCCCTCCCTTCCACCCGCAGTTCCCCGTACCAGTTGCCTAACTTCCTGATTGTTTGCGAGTTCGGTAGCATTGCCATGGAGCTCGCGGGCGCCACGTCCCATTTCCGTTGAAGCTCCAAGACGTGGGCGGCGTGATGTTATGAATGACCTTCAGATCTGCTTGTTTTGATCCGAGCTGTAGTTGGTCGCCTCCTACCCAATCCGTTGTTGCTGATGCCTTCCCGGACTCCAGGTCGCACCCAGCCGGATGTATGGTCTCCTCTGTCTTCTCGCATTTTGCTATTTTTTTGGTAATTACTATGGAAAGAACAAACAAGGTACCAATGGTTGGACAGATGGATCTGAATAATTATTTTGGATGAATTGTATGTGTGATGCGATGATTTGGTCTATCCAAGGTTTGAGTTCATATTTCTGTCAATACAACATCACAAGAATGATAAAATCAAGGTGAGCACTAAAAGAACCATGAAAAAAATATGGAGCTTCAGTACCTTCGGCTTTTGTTAAAGAAAATCGTTGCATCGGCTCAAATCATATTTTCAAATTTCAAGGTAAAATACAGTACCTATTTTGTTTCTACATATATATTTTTGTAGATCAAATCATATGATCGGCTAGAGAGGTCTTTGTAAATAGTAACCATGGTTGTTATAGTCTTTTTTTGAAACCATATGTGACGCTGCCTCAACTCTTAGTTAATTAAGGCTTGAGAAATATGTGCTGCACTACCGAAAGGAAAGTTGGTTCGATGGGATGCTTGCATTAGTTAACCAAGGCCGACTGCAGTTCAGCCCCTTAATCTTCGACAATATTGGCAATAACGCAATATGTACATCTTCCAGATTTGCAGCTGATTGGTCGTTATTTGCGACAAAGAATTCATGCCTAATTTATTCTTTGCACTGTAGCTCTTATATTGACATGTTATTGAATAGTAATGTCGTTGAAACACTGATTTGATATTCCCAAGAACCCAATTTTACTTACCTTCTAGACAGATCGGTTTGTTTATGTCCTAAGCTCTTGTAAGCGGGTCGATTTAGGTTCTTACCTCAATTCTAACACAACATGCACATATTCAAGATTTGGAGCTGATTGGTCGTTATTTGTGACAAAGAATTCAGGGCTAATTTATTCTTTGCACTGTAGTTCTTATGTTGACATGCCACTGAGTAGTAATGCCATTGAAACATTTATTTGATATTCTCAATAACCCAATTTTATTTACCTTCTAGGAAGATCAGTTTGTTTATATCCTAAGCTATTTTAAGCGGATCGATTTAGGTTCTTACCTCGATTCTCTTTATTTACAAGTTTAATTAATGACTCCTAGTGGTCTAATACTTGAATTATAATCTGATTTAGTGATAAACTTCATATTTATTTTTTCCAACCCAAAGGGATGAAATGGAACATTTGCATGTTCATTGTCACACTAATCCTATTGGTACTAAAGTTCTTCTCATTTGTTTTGCCATTTCATGTTAATGGGAGGCATTCAGTTGAACGATGTTTTTTCTGCTCTTGAAAGGATCAGATTTTCTAGGTCCCTGATTGTTCATCCTCCGGAAGTATCCATAGTATTTCTCCTATGGTAAGGATCTAGAGTGGCTCGGTTATTGGGTGTTATATAAAGCTCATGTTACATAAAAGGAAATATGATAGTGTACATGTTGTTTCTCCTATTGAACAACGAATCGCTGATATGAAGGCATAAGTAAAGTAAGCATTTGGAAATGGGGACTACTTTAACAGATGTACATTCATGGGCTGGTAAATGTTTGAACTGTTTGATACACGTTTTTGGAACATCATATTTGGGACAACCATGTACTAGCCTCTTACGACTTATTTTGCTAAATGATAGCTCATTTTTATGTATTTATTTTCTACAAACAAGATAGATCATTTAATTAACAACAATGTACATGTGCAGGTTCACATTGCTTGATGCAAGAAAGAGTATGTATGTCTACATTTATGCAAGTATTGTTGCCTGAATCTAAGCATCTAGAAGTAAAAGAAGAGTTTTGCATTTTCGGTGCGCTTAGCCTGATAATGATCTAATATTGCGTCTTTTTGTTTATATGTTTATATGGTAGATCCTGGAGGCATCAAAAGTTGTCGAATCTGCAATCTGGGCAAGTTGTGGCATGTAGACCAATGACCTATTTATTTTCTGCAAACAAGATAGATCATTTAATTAACAACAATGTACATGTGCAGGTTCACATTGCTTGATGCAAGAAAGAGTATGTATGTCTACATTTATGCAAGTATTGTTGCCTGAATCTAAGCATCTGGAAGTAAAAGAAGAGTTTTGCATTTTCGGTGCGCTTAGCCTGATAATGATCTAATATTGCGTCTTTTTGTTTATATGTTTATATGGTAGATCCTGTAGGCATCAAATTTGTCGAATCTGCAATCTGGGCAAGTTGTGGCATGTAGAACAATGACCTAAAGCTAGAATTATGTTTTGAGACACTACATCAGCTGCCAAATCACGCCGTCTGAAAGACAATTCGACTGTTGTAGGTGAAGTATACCTGTAATCTGGTATGCTAACATGAGGTTGAATGACTTTTCCTCAACAACAGACGTCACTATCGGAGATGTGGCCAAGATGCACAACCTGGAACTTACGTAGCTCATTGGAGACTGATGGTTTATCCTGAAATTTCATTGCAGTATTTTGGAGGTTGTACATCACATGATTGGGTGATTACAACACATTTCATATGACTGGCCTATTTACTTACTGTTTTATCTACATAACAAAACACAACTTCTGTATTTTTTGTTATATGAGATGAGAAGCTTCTTTTGTAGGGGACATCCGATCAAATGTTATACTGATGAAACGGCAAAGATATATGCAACAGGACCGGCTAGATCATTTACCACAACATCAGACATATACCCCAAGCCAATCTTGCTGGTCATAATTGCAGATAATGAAACAATTTTATTTCCCTTCTAGCCTGATAACCGGCTTGATGCCACAACATATTTGCCAAGATAACGGAGGTAAAACCATTCTACACCACCATGTTTGCCAACTAAAACCTCTATTAGTTGCAAATGCCAGCGGAGGACAGACACTAATGCCTTCCCACTGGTCTAAGACATGGTACCGTGAGGGAAGAGCTCTTAGTTTATGAAGATAAAATCCTATCAAATGGCTACAGCTAAGAGCGGCGCGGCAAAGCGCGCTAGGTCCATCTAGTATGAGCTACACTTGAACCGCTTTTCCTATACAGTGTGGTTGGTCTTAGACGTCCGACTTGATAGGAACGACCTGACTAAACATAAACAATTCTCACAATCACGGGCGGAGCGTAACAGAGGCCATACTGGGCTCCGGCCCCAGTCTTTTCAAAGTGCAAATTTTTTTTACTAGTGTATATTGTCCAACCCCATACGTATATCCGGCCAGGACTACGACCGACTGTCCAGTCCTTGCGCTGGCAGCCTCGCACACACGGGGTGCTCCGTGCTCGTATGTGTTGCTCTGCCTCTCTCCAGCTCTCCCGTGGCCGTCCCCAAGAAAATCCCCTTCTCTAGGTCTTACTTCTTCTCTTCAACTCCACTCCCATGGTTCTCTACACGGCTAGCTCTCTATCCCCTTCTCCATACCAGCCCAAATCGAACCAAGATGCAAGCCTGCAGCTCCAATTTCAGATCTTGATCTGGCTGGTGGTGGTTCGATGGTGGCCACAGCCCATGGCGCCGGCCGCCGCCCTGGACGTCGCTAGTGGATGATCCGATCCAGCAAGGTATGCAAGAAATCAAGTCATGGAGTGTTTAATTTCTAGCTAAGTAGGTGTGTAAGTAGTTGATCTGAAACGAAATTTCTTGAAATGATGAGCTGCATGATGCCCAGGTTCTTGAGATGGCACACTTGTTGGATATTGGTCATATTGAGACCGGTAAAGGAGCAAATCAAATTAGATCATTAAAACGACCTGGTGACACAAGATGGGGTTCTCACCTAGGTTCAGTTTCGAGTCGCATGGACATGTTTAAAGTTGTAAGTTCATCTCTACAAACTATTGCCTCCGATGCAACAGCTGGGTCAAACCGTGCCGATGGAGATACTGCTTTCAACCATTTGATCTCCTTTGACTTTGTGTTTGTCCTATGTATGATGACAGAGATATTGGGAATTAGTGAAGCGCTCGGACAATCTTTGCAAGAGAAATCACAAGATATAGTCAATGCCATTCGTCTTGTTTTATCCACTAAAGCTCTTCTGGAACAAATGCGATCAGATGATGGTTGGGAATATTTTTTTCTCCAGGTTGTCGAGTTTTGTGCGGATCATGGCATCGATATTCCGGACATGACAAAGACTTATATTCTACGCGGTGGTCGTGCGCGTCGTCAACCAGATCATTTTACCAAAGAGCGTTATTTCTGAGTTGAAATATTCCGAGCAACATTGGACAGTCAACTTAATGAATTGAATCTAAAGTTTAATGAGAAGGTCATGGGTCTTTTGTCCATAAGTGCCAATCTGATACCAAAGAATGGATTTACATCTTTCAATGCTAAAGACATATGCAAAATGGTTGGAAAGTACTACCCAGCAGATTTCACACAACAAGATATGATTGGGTTAGAGCATCAACTGAATCACATTGACTGCACTATGCCGATGTCTTGTGGTGACAGGGCGTCACATGATCTACAATTTCCTTGATAGATTGTTGCGCTTGCTTATTACTCTTCCGGTTTCGACCGCTAGTTCTGAGCGTGCATTCTCTAGCTTAAAAATTATCAAGACAAGATTACGTAACAAGATGGAAGATGATTACCTTGCAAATAGCTTGCTGCTACAAGTGGAACGAGAAATTGCCGCCCAATATAGCTACGAAGATATAATGGCGGACTTCAAGGCTCGCAAGAACAGGAGGGCAACTCTATAAGTAATAATAATTCTCACTGTCTGGCTTGGTTTACTCCCGGCCGCGCAACCGGGACTAGCTATGCGCGACTAAAGACCCCCCCTATAGTCCCGCCGCTTACGGACCGGGACTAAAGGCCCGTCCACGTGGGTGCCAGGAGTCCGTCGCGGCGGAGGACCTTTAGTCCCGGTTCTTGTGGCTAACCGGGACTGAAAACCTGCGCAGGTTTAGAGTTTTAGGCCCACTAAACCTGGTTTCTTTTTAATTTGTTTTCTTTTATTTCTTTTATATTTTATTTTGTGTTTTATTTTAATTTTGATGAAGTTTCAGTACACATATATATATATATATTACGCTACTATATACATGCATATATATATATATATGAAATTTCAAACAAGGAGAATTCAATAGGAATATATAATATATATTCAATATCGGGTGACCATATACAACCTCGAACAAGTTTCCATATTACACAATTAAGATGGATGACCATACACAAATTCGAACAAGTTTCAAAGTACTCGGGGCTGCATATGCGTATAATAGTCATCGTCGGTGGACGTATGATGTTCTCCTTTGGAATCGATGACATGCCTAAGGAAAAATCCTGCTATTTCCTCTTGAATTGGTCGGAAGCGAGCTTCTGGAGTAAGCGCCCTCCGCAAGTTATTGAGACTCCTCCGCGTGGTCTCGTCCTTCTTCCTCTCAGAGATTTCTTTCCGTATGTTCTCACAGACATAGTATCCACATAGACCGGTTCCCGGTGGCTGCTTATCCACACCTTTGACCACATTTTTAAATTGTAGCTCATCTTTGAATCCACCGACATGTTCATGTGAGAACCGTCTCCAAACTCCACATTGCAAATAAAATTAAATGAACAAGGGAGTTATTAGCTACTGCATATTAGGAAATGAACAAAAGAGACCGATCGATATAGAGAGGAAATGATTGAAAATAATTACCTTTGCATCATTTTTCTCATGTCGACCCAAAGATTTGTATCTGAATTCATAGAGTCAATGATAAAAACTGTGGAGGTGTCAAGTTCAATTTTTAGCAGAATCCAGTGGAACCTGCGGACACGTTACATGCACAGTCATGCATAACTTATCGATTAGACATACCATGCATGGAGTAAACAAAAGAGAATGGGAACATGAGAGAAACACTCACCCAAAATGGTAAGGAAATAGAATATAACTTTTGAGTTCATGCTTTCTAAGAAAATTGTACAAGTCTTTCTCCACGTCTTCGGGGTGACGTTCTAACATAATTCCATTAATGATTTGTGTGTCAATGAACCCAACATCATGGATGAGTCTTATTCTGCATTCCCAAATCTTCAATCTGCATAATAGCGTACGCAACAATATAGTTAGGACAATATATATATAGTGTAGGCAATGAAGAACGAGATGAGGTAGAAATAAATCACTTACAGAACGTAGTAACTCAGGATAGATTTGTCGAGCTCGTGCAGATTGAACTGCTGGAACAATTCACTCATCTCAACTTGTACAGTGTACTTTTTGGTGTGATGCTCCTCTGTAACATCCACATACACAAATTCTTTGTCGGTCCATGATATGAATTGTTTGTAAACGTAGCAGACTTTGCATTAGTGGTGGTAGATCCTTTTCCTGCGTAGGCTCGACGAGAGGCCCTTTCTTCTCATATTGTAATGCTACCTCAGCCATTGGCGCATCGTCCAGGCCTAAAAAGAGACGAAGAGACATACCGGCCTCGGACGCATTTTCCATGGCAGTAGCTACAGTCAATCCCATTGCTGCCACAGCTCTTATGACCTCGGGGTCCTGTTCCGGACCGGCTTTCACTATGAGCGGGGGGATCGATTGTTTACTCTGCATCCCGAGCTGGTCAACTTGTTTCCCGCTTTTTTTTCTTTTTGCTTTCTCCTCCTCCAATATTTTTGCTTGCTTACGAAGTTCAATATCATAGTATTTAGGCAAATTCTTCTCGGCTTGGGACGGTGTCGACAATAAACCCGTAGCCCACTTGTCTACACTCGGAGGGAATACTTCCTTGGGCTCAGGCTCCTTTAGCGCCTTCTGACGGGCCTTCCATTTCTCAACGTCAGGCTTCACGGCCAATTTGGTTTCAGCATCACTAAGTTCCCAAGGCCTTGGGGGGATAGGCTTCAGTGATGGCTCCGGTACCCGTTAGTGCATATGTATTCACATTTCAGTAAGTTTGTATCACGAGAGGCTCAATGTATATATATATATACCTCGCCGGAGGTGGTTGTTCTTTGCAATTGGAGATCGTCGTTTGTCGACGGTTGACCTCCGTCATCAATGTCCATTCCTTCACCTCCTTCATCATCCACAATGTCTGTTCCTTCTTCACCTCCTTGATCATCGACAATGTCTGTTCCTCCTTCACCTTCTCGATCCTCAAGGTTCAGATAAGAAGAGATTACATCATGTTCTCCGGCTATGATATCTAATATATAACCTTCAGCCTCCTGTTCCGCCGTCAGGTCTCTATTGTCCGCCATATGTCACTCCTGCAGACATGCATGTAGTAAAAATTAATTAAGTATATAGGAGACTTAGCAAATATTGTCGTAGAAGGAGGGAAAACAGATTGGTAGGGTTTTGGGTGGAAGAACGATAACCACCGGAGGGAGAAAACCATACTTTAGAGGTGTGTCCAAGATTAGTTTCTCAAATGACTTGGAGAACCCCATAGCTAGGTTGCATTTGCTTTCCTGGTCATTTTGGTATATTACACTTAATATTCTGAATTTATTGAATTAAAACTTATTTTCATCATTATTTTAATGAATTTAATACAAATTCAAATATGGTCTCATTTTGAACTTTGTCTAACATGATTGAAAATGATATAAACAGATAGCTTACATTTTTCTGAACATTTTGCATATTTTTCCATAATTTTTGGAATTATAAATTAAAAGTTATTTTATTTAGAAGATTAATTATGTTCTGTAATTCCATATAAAGTGGGCCCCACGTGTCACGATGACGTCATCAAAAAAAATCTCGCCAACAGTGGCCAGGTGACGTCATCATGACGTCACCCATGGCGTCACACGGTGGCCGGCGGTTGCAGTTTAGGCTCTCGGGTCTCCGGCGATTCCGGCCACGGGGGAGGGAACGGAGATGGGGAGGAGGCCACGGCCACTGTTCGATGGCACCGTTCGATGGCGTTGGTTCGAGGGCGACGGCGACGGCCCACGGGGAACCTACCGGAGAGACGGCGACGGGGCGGGGGCGGAGCAGGGTGGAGGCGGTGGAGAGAAGGGCGCGCCGACGGCGACGGCGCGGTCCTCTGCGCGGGCGACGGCGACGAGGCAGAAGACGAGCGGGCGACGGCGACGATACAGAAGACGAGCGGGCGCCGGCGCGAGGGTTTGGGACTTAGAATTTTGGGGCAGTAAGGCACCGCGCATATATAGGTCCAGCCTTTAGTCCCGGTTCGTGACAGCAACCGGGACTAAAGGTCCCCCGGGGTACCCTCCGCGGGCCTTTAGTCCCGGTTGGTGTCACGAACCGGGACTAAAGGTGCAATTTTTCGTGGCGTTTTCGTTCCCGCGCATAACGAGCCTTTAGTCCCGGTTCGTGACACGAACCGCGACTAAAGGTGGTTATTCAAATACTTTTCCTTTTCCCAAACTTAAAAATACAAATAATATATCAGAAAATTCAGAAAAATAAAACTAATTCTTTTTAAAATCTTAAAAATACAAATAATATATCAGAAAATTCAGAAAAATAAAACTAATCATAAAGATTCACACACATCTTGAATATCTTATATTTACTAATTGGAGGCACCGTAAAAGCCTCTACGTTAATCCTAGGAAATAGCTAATGGTAACCGTCAGATCATAATAGTGCGGCTAAGATTGTGTTATACAAAGGAGTTCTATTTCTATACGTTTCAAGTGTCCGTGAAGTTGTACATCATTTATCTAATTGTTTAAACCGTGTACGTGATCTCACATCCAGTCCCGCAAAAAAAAAGATCTCACGACCGACTGTTTCGAAGCCGGATTTCCAATTTCCTGGAGCCATGTCGCAGGGCATGCCTCTCTTGCTCCGATGCGTCCAATAAAAGGATCCATAAAGATAAGTAAAAAAATATCCATGGAGGTCGTGTGAATTGTGCGCCACGCGACAGCAGCAGCCTGCTACATTGGCATCCGATGCAGGCCAATGAGATAGGACCAAGCACGTGCACAATCAATCACAACAAACCAAGGCTATCGAGCTTGCAATTTGATTATCAGAGTTTATACAATGGGAGGCATGCAGTGCTATGGATCAGCAGTGGTCTAGGAGCTCATGAGATCTGATTGTAAAGAGCAGATGCGCTACAACAACATCGCTTTGGCCCCGTCCGCTAGCATGGTTTCTTAGAAGAAAGAATCAACCAAATCAGATGTCTGAAAAATATACGTTGAAGGTTACAACTTCCTGATTCAGGTGAGGATTGTAAAAATACCTGATGTTACATGTAAGAATGATAAGTGAAAGAGCCATTGTTCTCTCTTTTGAGATTGCCCATCTAGCTCTCCGTTACATCAAGATTAATTTGCAGAGGGCTTTGAGAGATCACGAGAAAAACAGTGTTCCATCTGCACACGATGAGGAGAGGAGCAGCAGTCGGTGCATCGGCGCCGGCCGGAATCACAACAAGACGTATTTAACTTCCAAGTCCGAAGGCCAGTTAGGGGACAACCTGTAAGTATTTTACTGTAAATCTTCATGTATCTTCTCATCTTCTCTTACTAATTTTTCATCGGCCACCATGCATGGATGTCAGAGTACGATTTAGTATGCCGGTGGTACTGCAATTCGACGCGTATCTGGTCCGTCTCTTAGGTTTTGTCATCTTCTATGTAGATTAGTCACATGAATTCCTTTTTGTATGGAACGAATGGATGGCATTAGACTGTGCTAGAATTATTGGTTAATTTCTATCATTGGCATAGTTGCCTTCTCAACTGAGCTTAGATGGATGAAGAGTCGGACAGAACATACATATACCATTTTGGGTACTTAAAACTAATTTATTTTATCATGTTTTTTACTACTCGAGTGCTAACTCCACTCTTCCTGGCATTAATTTATACATCCGGGCTGATCATATTTTGCACACCCAGAAAAAATAATTCCACAACCATCATCTAAAATTACGCCAATATGTTTCCCTTAAAAAAATCTATTGTGCCAATATGTATCTAACAATATTTTGTTAGTATTTGTGCCTCACTATTTGTCATCATTCCTTCTGTTTCAGACAAAACAATATTAATTGGAGTGAATAATTTATAGATATATGAACATGGAAGCAACTAGAGGAGGAACTCAAAAAATCATATTTCGGTAAGTTTCCAGTTACACATACAATTCATGGATCAAACATATCATTGTCCTGTCCATCTGAACTTACTTTGCACTAGAGCCATGAAAGACAATCCAAGCCATGCAGCCTACAATGCAGAGATTTTAGTTAGCTAGCCTAAAAATGAATAGTAATTAACTACAAATGAAAGATACGTGTCATTTTCATTCACTTAAAATAAAAATCCATATTTTAGTCGAATAGGAAGAAATGTAATCCTTTCACAACCTAACAAAAAGGGAAAATAGAATATTATATCTATTATACCAAAAAAATAATCTGCACTTTTCCTCCCCGATGAACTAGAGTGAAGAATAAATCCTTTAGAATATGTATATCTTGGAACTTACTATTGTCTAAAATAATATGAATTTTAACAATAGTTAGTTTGTAGTTTTGATTTGTAAAAGAGCTACCTTTGTTTTGGCGTTAATTGTTTTGTTTCTACAACAAGCACTCCAGTTTTATATGTCTACATTGCGCATATGCATGTGTTTGGTGAAATATGTAAAATAATAACCATTGAATCACTTTCAAGCGCCTCATGTGAATTTTTGTTGTGTAGGACAAACTGCTTCAGATCATGGTCGGGTAAGTTGATAGTATTTTGTGTTTGGTGGTTCTTCAATGGCCACAATAATTTTGACATCAGAATTTTTGTATGAAAGAGAACACTGATATTAGTGCATAACGCATATCTTTTTTTCATAATGAGGATTAATTAGTTCTTCCAATCATTCTAGGGGATATGTACGTACTCTTATGATGGGTTATGTAGTCAATTATTTGGTGCAAATTATTTCACTGAATCAAATGTAAATACGTTATGCTTACCGTGAAGTACTAAGTACCCTTTTCTTACTATGCATATCATGAACTACCATTGAAGAAATTGGTTAAAAGAATGCTCATCTTTATTTAAAGAAGAATGATCAATGGTCAATCACGAGAAAGAACAAGAATAATAGACAGTAAGATAGAAATTTTTGCTGTGATATGGTTTACTACCATTGAACTCTTTTTAAATTTCTATTTACCACGGTTTGATTTTGTTTCTGAATATTTCGAACTCATGATTCCTATTGCTCAGAGTTACAAACTGGAAGTCGAGTAACACATTTCATGCCCATGATTTAAGAAAATTTGAGACTGAAATGGAAAATAAATATTTTCTAATCTACGGTATCATAGATGTGGTATATTAAATTAATATCATGTTCTTTAAATGGTATATAAATGAATATTACGGTGTTTTAACTGGAACTGATATGTTCTTCCAATAAACATGTTTAAAAACTTTGTTGTTTCAAATGTAATCAAATAATTTGTACACATGGGTAATTAAGAGTCTATGACATATCAAATAATAAAATCAAGTAACATAGTTTTCAAAGTACTAGCCCGTGCAGGTGCACGGGTTCATGACTAGTATATATAGATAAAAAAGGCAGTACATAATGGCTAGAGTGGATCTAAACCTAAACGGAGAGCATAGATGCATGATCTGATATCTGCTAGTCATACTCCTGCCTAGTCCTATAGTACATGTACTCGTAGTCGTCGTAGTCGCCGCCGCCGTCGTCGTCACTATCGTCTGACGGTGCTCTGCACTCCCTCGGAGGATCACGACTCCAGGACTGGGCCTGAGGGTAGCGTAGGCGGGGGATATCGCCGGCCCTGATGTAGTCCATGACGCTCTGTAGAGTCCGGCCGGACCACCATAGCCGACGACCGGCCTCGTGAAAGTTCACAGGAGGCAGGCCGTCCTCCTCATACCTGGCGAGCGCCCTCTCACGCCGGTTGATGAAGAAGGCATCCCAAGTATGCTGGTTATCGGGATGCCAACTGGGATTCCTCCGCTGCTCCGGCGTGAGCTCGTGATAGTAGTGGTTCGTGATGGCCGCCCGACGCGCCACACCTTGAGGAAGAGGAGGGACCGACACTCCTCTGGCGCTCAGCATCCAACCGGCGGGAACGTTGTAGCCGCACGGGCAGGGGTAGTTCGAGGCGGAAAGTGCCTCCGCCTGGATGAATGTTAGAGTGGGTACGGTAGAAGCCATGAGAGGGTGGTGAGTTTGTATGTGTTTATGCCAATGGTGTGGCAATGCATACATATATATAGCGAGAAGAAAACATCCCGTTAGTCCCGGTTGGGGACACCAACCGGGACTAAATGGGTTAGGGTTTCGTTTGGACCAATCAGATAGAATCACACGGATCGTTTGTTTCTTTAAAGCGCTTGTGAGTCGTTGGATCCGGGGTGTGTTTCTTTCGAGCTGTTGTGAGCCGTTCGATCAGGGCTACGGTGTGTTTCTTTCGAGCTGTTGTGAGCCGTTGGATGAGGTGGTTTCTTAACCGTTAGATAAAAACCCTAGCACAACACTTTGTGAGCCAGAGGACCCTATATATAGCCCACCTTCATACACCGGTCAGTTCATCGAGCAAATACAAAACATCTGGATTCGCCATCATACGTCCTGCCGTGCATTTGGTATGCATATTGCACCCAGTAGCCACGGTGGGGCTGTATGATGGCGATACCGATTGTTTTGCTCTACATCCCCCTTTAAGGTTTGATACATCATATATTCAGTTTATCGAGCAAATACAAAACATCCGGATTCGCCATCATACGTTCTACCGTGCATTTGGTATGCATATTGCACCGAGTAGCCACGGTAGGGCTGTATGATGGTGATAACGATTGTTTTGTTCTACACCCCCCCCCCTTTAACACATCCATCCATGCTTGGGTCAGTGTTCACTTTGAGCTCGGGTAGTAATGTGCAAATATTTGCTTGGTTGTGTTAGGGTGGCGCGTGGCGCGGGAGTTGTGACGCGTGGCGCGGGAGTTGCGACGCGTGGCGCGGGAGTTGTGACGCGTGGCCAGGAGGGCGCGGTATAAACTGTCGCGCCTCGAGCGCGTCTTCTCCTCTACACGCACCGTCGCGTTTCCACCATGCCTCCGAGGAGGAACAGCACCACCGGCTTCCGCGGCGTCCGAGCACGGCAGAACGGAATGTTCAGCGCAGATATCCGCTGGGGGGACGACCACATCCCCCTCGGCTCCTTTGCGACGGCGGCGGAGGCCGCCCGCGCCTGGGACGCGGCGGCCTGGGCGCCTCAACCGCCGCGGTCGCTGATGAACTTCAACGACTGCCACACCGTCTGGGAAGCGGAGGCCAGGGCGCCGAAGCCGCAGATCGTCACTGCCGCCGACCACCTCCACCTCCGTCACCGCGCGTTTCAGGGCCTAGTCGACGCCAGGGAAGAACGCGTCGTCCGCGAGTATTACCGGAACAACCCGGGGGAGGAGAGCGCCGACGAGGAGCTCTGGCAGACCCCCGCGGCTGAGCGGGCGGAGCGCCGCCTCGAGCGCCACCTCGCGTTAGATGCCGCTCGGGAGGCGAGGAAGAGGGCGCTGCAAGAGCTTCGTCGGGCCGACCGTGTCGGCGAAGTCTGGGCCTCTGACGATCCGAGGTGGGGGCCTATCTCGGACATACCATCATGCACCTCCGACGACGACGAGGAGGTCACCGACGAGTTCGCCGACGACGATGACCCGGAGGAGGTCACCGACGAGTTCCCCGACGACGACGACGAGGAGTAGTGTTCGTATGTTCTCTCTTTTTAATAAAAGAATTTGTATTCCGGCGACACTGCGGCGCGCTAGCGCGTCTGTTTTCTGTTTTTAATAAAAGTTATGAAATCAGATATTTTATCTCACAAGGTTTTGAGACATTTAAGTAACCTTCTGTTTTCCATGCTTTCCACTCGTTTTCTCAAATATTTTGCAAAGGAGTTAGTCTTAAACACATCAGCGATAATATAATTCACATCATCCATTCAAAAAAGTTTGGTACACAATAAATTATTACACATCAATTCTTCCCTTGTGTCCCTGCTTTCTTATGATTTGGACGTATCCATGGAGCATCCTTATCATTTAACTTAATGCTTGGGTCAGTGTTGACTTTGAAGGGCGGAATTTCACCAAACATATTATAATCTTCTGACATGTCTGTCTTGTCCTCCACTCCCACGATGTTTCTTTTCCCTGAAAGAACAATGTGGCGCTTTGAATCATCGCATGATGTACTGATCGTTTTCTTATCTTTCCGTTTCCTCGGTTTGCTACTCATGTCCTTCAAATAGAAAACCTGAGCGACATCTTTGGCTAGGACGAATGGTTCGTCAAGGTAACCAAGATTGTCGAAATCCACCATTGTCATTCCGTATTGCTCGTCCACCTTTACCCCACCTCCTGTTAGCTTGAACCATTTGCACCGGAACAAAGGGACCTTAAAGGAGGGTCCATAGTCAAGTTCCCATATCTCCTCTATGTAACCATAATATATGACCTTTTGCCCAATCTCGGTTGCTGCATCAAAGCGGACACCACTGTTTTGGTTGGTGCTCTTTTTATCTTGGGAGATCGTGTAAAATGTATTCCCATTAATCTCGTACCCTTGGTAAGTCGTTATAGTCGAAGATGGTGTCTTGGCCAACATGTACAGCTGATCTCCAACATCATTGTCATTCATTAAATGTTTTCGCAACCAACTGCCGAAAGTCTCCATGTGGGCCTTTCTTATCCATGATTCAGGCTTCCCCGGGTTGTCCGAGCGTAAAATATTCTTGTGTTGCTCGAAGTATGGAGCCACCAAGCTCGAATTTTGCAGAACTGTGTGGTGTGCTTCAGTCATAGAATGACCGTCCATACATATCGTTGATTTCCTTCCGATCGTGCCTTTTCCACTTAGTCTCCCCTCGTGCCGCGATTGAGGAATACCAATCGGCTTAAGGTCAGGAACGTAGTCAATGCAGAACTCAATTACCTCCTCATTTCCATAGCCCTTTACGATGCTTCCCTGGCCTAGCACGGTTACGAACATATTTCTTTAATACTCCCATAAACCTCTCGAAGGGGAACATATTGTGTAGAAATACATGACCGAGAATGGAAATCTCTTCGACTAGGTGGACCAGGAGGTGCGTCATGATATTGAAGAAGGATGGTGGAAACACCAACCCGAAACTGACAAGACATTGGACCACATCGTTCTGTAACCGTGGTAGATCTTGTGGACTGATTACCTTCTGAGATATTGCATTGAGGAATGCACATAGCTTCACAATGGCTACTCGAACATTTTCCGGTAGGAGCCCCCTCAAAGCAATCGGAAGCAATTGCGTCATAATCACGTGGTAGTCGTGAGACTTCAGGTTTTGGAACTTTTTGTCCGCCATGTTTATTATTCCCTTTATATTCGACGAGAAGCCAGACGGGACCTTCATACTGCTCAGGCATTCAAAAAAAATGACCTTCTCTTCTTTGGTAAGAGCGTAGCTGGCACGACCTTGAAACCATTCCGGATGCCGGTCATCTGGGTCTTTCAAAAGTTGCTGGTCCTGCCGTGCTTTCTTTGTATCATTTGTTTTCCCATACATGCCCAAGAAGCTTAGCAGGTTCACGCAAATATTCTTCGTAACATGCATCACGTCGATTGCAGAGCGGACATCTAGGACTTTCCAATACTGTAGCTCCCAAAATATCGATTTCTTTTTCCACATGGGTACGTGCCCGTCAACCCAGCGGAATTGCCCGCCAGGACCCTTTCCAAAGATGACTTTCAAATCCTTGACCATATCAATATCTCAGCTCCAGTACGTTCCGCAGGCTTCGGCCGGTGATCTGCCTTGCCGTTGAAATGCTTGCCTTTCTTTCTTACGTTATGATTTCGGGGAAGAAATCGACGATGACCCAGGTACACGTTCTTCCTACAATTATCCAAAAATACACTTTCAGTCTCATGTAAGCAGTGCGTGCATGCTTTGTATCCCTTATTTGACTGTCCCGAAAGGTTACTGAGAGCAGGCCAATCGTTGATGGTTACAAAAAGCAACGCTCGTAGGTTAAATTTCTCTTCTTTAAGCTCATCCCACACAGGTACACCAGGTCTGCCCCACAACTGTAAAAGTTCATCAACTAATGGCCTTAGGTACACATTGATGTCGTTGCCGGGTTGCTTCGGACCTTGGATGAGCACTGGCATCATAATGAACTTCCGCTTCATGCACAACCAAGGAGGAAGGTTGTAGATGCATAGAGTCACGGGCCAGGTGCTATGGCTGGAGCTCTGCTCGCCAAAAGGATTCATGTCATCAGTACTTAGACCAAATCTTATGTTCCTTGCGTCAGCTGCAAAATCTTTGAACTCTCTGTCGATCTTTCTCCATTGCGTTCCATCAGCGGGGTGTCTCAACTCCCCGTCGGACATACGGTCCTCTTTGTGCCATCGCAACAACTTGGCATGCTCTTTGTTCATGAACAGGCGTTTCAGCCGAGGTATTATAGGAGCATACCACATCACCTTGGCGGGAACCCTCTTCCTGGGTTTCTCGCCCTCAACATCGTCACCAGGGTCATCGCCTCTGATCTTATAACGTAATGCAGTGCATACAGGGTATTCATCCAAATTCTCGTATGCACCGCGGTAGAGGATGCAGTCGTTAATGCATGCATGTATCTTCAGAACCTCTAAACCTAGAGGGCAGACAACCTTCTTTGCTTCGTACGTACTGGCGGGCAACTCGTTATTCTTCGGAAACATATTCTTCAACATTTTCAGCAAATTTTCAAATGATGAGTCAGCTACACCTTCCCGTGCCTTCCATTTCAGCAAATCCAGTGTGCAGCCCAGCTTTTTCAGACTATTGTCGCATCCTGGGTACAGCGACTTCGTGTGATCCTCTAACATGCGATCCAAATTCTCCCCCTCCTTGTCAGTTTCGCAGCGTCTCCGTGCATCAGCAATGGTCCGACCAAGATCATCAGCGGGCTCATCATGTGCCTCTTCTTCACCTTCACCAAACCCTTCCCCACCTTCGGCATCATCCTCCATGAAAGTATCACCGAAAGCGTCATGATAGTTGAAATCGATATCATCCTCTTCTTCATCTTCTTCCATTCTAACCCCTTTTTCTCCATGCTTGGTCCAACAAATATAGCTTGGCATGAAACCGTGCCGAAGGAGGTGCATGTGAACGACTTTTGAGGAGGAGTGACCCTTCTCATTCTTAAATTCAGCACATGGGCAGATAATAAAACATCGCTGCTTGTTCGTATTTGCCACTACGAGGAAATCTTTCAAACCAGTAGTGAACTCGCCGGAAAGTCGGTTACCGTACATCCACTGCCGATTCATCTGCATTATTATTATATAAAGTATATAATTAACCATCATGCATTTGTTAAACTAACTAGCTGGAAATAATAAATGAAAGGTTCAAGTTGCTAACCGCGATCGCGAAGGTAAAATAAATGAAAACGCTCAAGTGCGGCTCGGACACTTCATATCATGTGTGTTTCATGCTCTCGGGCATTTCATCAAACACCTTGTGTGCATAGGAGGAGCAAAAAGCAAACCCACCACCCCTTGTGAATATTGTGAGTAGAAGTGACACCAAATGTGGCTAAGTGCAGCCACCTGAGCCCTATATATAGGGATGGGCCTTTAGTCCCGGTTGGCCTGGACAACCGCGACTAAAGGCCTTGGGGAGCTATTAGTCCCGGTTGGCCTGGCCAACCGGGACTAAATCCCCTCCCGTCCGCCAGCTGTGGACCGAGCGCGATGGGCCCAGACTGTTGGTCGCGGGTGTCCTCCCGAACCGCGACTAGAGACCCCTATAGTCGCGGGTCGAAACTTTTGGGGACTAATGGGGGGCGTATGGAAGGGCTATTTTATACCAGTGATATTACATATATTATTTGTATATCTTTATGTGCACATTCTCCATCGGCTTAGTGCTTAATTTTTTTGCAAAATCTGTACCAATTGTTTGGCATACATGCAATTGGCCCCTCCTCTGTGCTGCTTCACGCTCCGCCAGTGCTCACAATGATGGGCCCTCGATCCAAATGCTCCCAATTCCTTTTGATTCATTGCTTTCCGTCTATATGCGTGCTGCTGCTGCATTTGCACGCCACTTGATGCTTTGCTTCTTTCACTCCCTGTTAAATTCTTTAAGTTTGGTAGAGAAGCTTCATGGGATTCAAACTGTGTACCATGCGAAAGCGGCCGCCCAATGTCGATCACATGTTCGCACGTGATCAAAGGGAAACAAGACAGTCGGGCTAGCTGCTTCTATATGTAGTACGGAGTATATAGGTCTTGAGAGGAGAGGTCCATGCATGCCTTGTGTTCTTAGCAAGATCGAGTTAAACTTTGGTACTCCCTCCGTCCACTTTTATAAGTCCCACTTCTTAGCATTTCAATAGTAAGAAGTGAGCCTTATAAAAGTGGACGGAGGGAGTAGTATATCGGCATGGAGTCAGCTGATATGGAATCAGCTCCCAAAAAGGTTCCCAGGCACAGGAGAAACAACATCCTGATGCTGGCGACGCTGATGGCCAGTGCGTCTTACACAGTGGGGCTGAACCCTCCCGGTGGTGTTTGGCAGGACAGCGCCGGACACGTCCCCGGCGACCCAATCATGCGGTCCACCGACTACCTCCGCTACCTGGTGTTCTTCTACTTGAACGCATCCGCGTTCGCCGTGTCGCTAATGGTGGTCGTCCTCACCCTCGTCCTCGCCTCGTGCCGCAGGAAAATTGGGTCCAGGTTTGACCTGCCCTTGCAGCTTCTCATGGGGACAGCCACGTTGGCCTTCTTGGCGGCCTATGCCACCGGCGCTTGCCGGGACAAATTCACGGCCGTCGTCTTCTCTGTGATGGTGGTCATCGTCGTGCTCAACGTCATGTTTCAATCTTTAATCAGGAAGCTACTTGGTGGTGATCACGACGACGACGCCACCGAGAAATACCATCGCAAGCTCATGGCGCCGCTCTCAATGTTTGCGCTGACCATCTCGTACGTGGGCGGGCTGAGCACGCCGGGAGGCTTCTGGGACAGCGCCGAGGGAGGCCACCGCCCAGGCGACAGCATTCTGCACGGCAAGCTCCTGCACTTGTTCTTCTACTTCAACACCGGGCAATTCGTCAGCTCCCTCTACTGCGTCTTTCTGCTTATGTTGAGCGGGCTGCAAGTTTGGTTTGCGCGGTTTTACATGAAGTTTTGGATACCTTGCCTCACCGTTGCCTACACCGTGGGCAGCAGCAGGGGCCACGGTTCTGCCGTCGGTGTGATCTGCGGCCTGTGTGCGGCCGTTGGGGCCTACGTCGTGTTACATGTGGCTGTTCGCGGCCGCTTCTGTAAACCTAGGACGACGACGCCGGGAAATGATGGTGGCACCGGCCCCGGCGGGAGCACACCAACAATAACTGATGATGCCGGCGCCGGAAGCAGTAGGTATTAATTTTACAGTCCTTTCCAAGTCTGTCACTACTACTCAGCAGTTGTAAGCTTAACTAACCCGGCTTCAAATGCAACTGCGTGCCTAACAGAGCGCAGCAGGAGGAGGTGGTCGCGGAAAAGCAGCGTCGCCGGGCTTCCTCTCTCGTGCAACTGCTCGCCGGCCTCGCCGTGGCCATCACTTACCAAGCCGGGATGTATCCACCCGGGGGCGTCTGGCAGGACGGGCGCAGGGCCGGTGACCCGATCCTCCTCACCACCAGTCCCGGGCGGTACAAAGCTTTCTTCTACTGCAACTCCGTCGCTTTCGTCGCCTCGCTGCTCGCCACCTTCCTCGGCCACAAAAGGTACTTGATGGAGCACCACGCGCTGCAGGCCGCCATGATACTGGACTTGCTCAGCCTCGTCCTTGCATACGGCATCGGAAGCTGCCGGGACCAGACATCCTCCATGTATGTGCTAGCCATTGCGGGTGCCGCGGTGGTGTACGTGGTCGTCCACGTTCAGTATTTCACGCTGGGCAGGAGCTGTTGGAAATAATCACGACAGTCCGACGCCGGCCAGGCGTCGTGTGCCTTGAGGTGTCCTATTATGAGTAGGTTACGAGCACGTATCCGAGTAGGAGTTAGCTGCCTGGTCTAGTCCTAGTAGTTCTAGTCGGTAGTGCTGAATCCTAGTATATATATGCATTGTAACCTTGCTTGTAAAGATCACCGTGAGTTGTGGAAGCAATACAAGAAAAACACAAAGGTGCGATAGGCACCTGTGGCCACCAATTGTCTTGCGTGCGTGAGCTGTTTGCAAAGTACTAGCTGAACCGATTGATCAATACCGATCAGCCTAGCTAGCTAGCTTGTACGTGAACCTCACAGCGAGTTTGAGTCGTGGTACGTGCGTGTCTCGCCGGAGTTTCGTCGTCGTCGTCGCCGGAAAGTACTCGGCGGCAGGGGCAGTTCCAACATTTGGTATCAGAGCCTCGTGGAGAATCTCCTAGTAACGGGAGGTCATGGCGTCGAAGGAGGTGGGCGAGTACGTCGGCCCGGCTAAAGAATTTGCCGCGTCGATGGTGTCAACGCAGTACCCGCGATTCAACCGCGACAACTTCACGGTCTGGGCGACCACGATGGAGTGGGCGCTAGAGTCCAACGAACTCTGGGAGGCTGTCGATCCCGGCGGCGACGAGTACAAGAAGGGCGCGCCGAAGTACCGCAAGGACCGACAGGCACTCACGGCTATCTGCTCGGTGATGCCGATGGACGTGATGCAACACCTAATCTCGAAGAAATCAGCAAAGGAGGCGTGGGATGCGCTCAGAACGATGAACCTCGGGCACGAGCGCGTTCGCGAGGCGAACCTACAATCCATGCTGAAAAGTTACGAGAACCTGGAGATGGGAGAGGAAGAGACGGTGGACGCTTTCGCCTCGAGGGTTGCCATATTGGTCAACGGGATTCGTGCTCTCGACGAGAAATTGGAAGAAGTCTCAGTCGTCAGGCGTTTCCTACGAGCGGCGCCGTCGCGTTATTTGTCCATTGTGTCGGCGATCGAGCAGTGCGTTGATCTCAGGACTCTCACGTTGGATGATCTAGTCGGGCGATTCAAGGCGCACGACGAGAGGATGAAAATCACCTATGGTGATGCAAAGAAGGATGAGCACCTGATGCTTACTCGCGCTCAGTGGAAGGCACTAGTCGAGAGGGAGAAGAAGAAAAAGAAAGATAAGAAGCGCCCAGCGAAAAAGTACATCGCTGAGTCAGGAGGATGATGACGAGGAAAACGATGATGAGGAGGAGGACGATGATCAGGAGGAAGAAGATGAACCGCCAAGGAGGAAGTTTGACATAAAGAAAGTAAGGTGTCATAACTGCCGCGAGCTCGGTCACTTCAAGTCTGATTGTCCGAAACCACCGAAGGAAAGGGCACTCATGGCCCAGGAAGGAGATGAGAGTGCGATGTTCTTGATGTGCGAACTAGTGGACGAGGATGATCCAGGTCCTCAGGCGGTGGCTAAAGAAACTGTCACGTTCGTGGAAGAGGAAGTTTGCAATCAAGGTTCGGAAACTCATGTCGAAGGTACTGACATGGGGGGTGATCCGAAGAATCATACCGAAGCTACTGGTATGAAGGCGTACGTCGCGTCAGAAGTCCACGGAGGACGGCGCACTGAAGCGTCGCAAGGTAAAGGAGAGGCGTACATGGCGCCAGAAGTCCATGGAGTGCGACGCACAGTCGTGTCACTGGGAGTGGTTGCCGAAAGAAAAGGAGACACTCCAGGAGGAAGGAGCTCAATGTCGGGCGCAGAAGACTACGTCGTATCGCCTCCAAAAGGACTGGAGCCGAGGCGACTAGGACCGACGCCAGCACGCCAGCGAAGCATGTTGGATTACTATCCGAAGAAAGTACAATTTCCGATGATTGACAGTCCGGTGAAGATGAAGCACGAAAAGCAATGTTTGCTTATCGAGGAACCGGCGGAATCAGAAGAAGCGAACACGGAGGAGTGTCCACGTCAAGTAAGGCCAGCATTGCAGGCAGAAGAGCGGCAAGAAGAGGATGAGGTGTATCTTACACGGCTACATCTGTTTAAGGTAATGATTTCAGATGTGGAGCCAATAAAGTACACTGAAGATTGCTTTGAAAGCACAGAAGAAAAGGTAATATTTGAAGGCGTCGACAAAAAGGATTGTTGCCGTCAAAGTCTAGATGAATCGACAAGAGTAAAGTCGATGTCATGGATGCCTCAAGGAACGACGAAAGCAATGTCGATGATGAAGGCTGAAGCGGTGAAAGTAACACCGAGGGTAACACCTACGCGAAGCAACTGGCGTATTTGGGACCCTGGTCGAAGTGAAGGGCACGTCGTGTTTAGGGGGTGAATGTTGGAAATAATCACGACAGTCCGACGCCGGCCAGGCGTCGTGTGCCTTGAGGTGTCCTATTATGAGTAGGTTACGAGCACGTATCCGAGTAGGAGTTAGCTGCCTGGTCTAGTCCTAGTAGTTCTAGTCGGTAGTGCTGAATCCTAGTATATATATGCATTGTAACCTTGCTTGTAAAGATCACCGTGAGTTGTGGAAGCAATACAAGAAAAACACAAAGGTGCGATAGGCACATGTGGCCACCAATTGTCTTGCGTGCGTGAGCTGTTTGCAAAGTACTAGCTGAACCGATTGATCAATACCGATCAGCCTAGCTAGCTAGCTTGTACGTGAACCTCACAGCGAGTTTGAGTCGTGGTACGTGCGTGTCTCGCCGGAGTTTCGTCGTCGTCGTCGCCGGAAAGTACTCGGCGGCAGGGGCAGTTCCAACAGGAGCAGCGCCGACGAGGACGAGGATGCAGCGACAACCGCGATGGTGGACAAGAGGGGCGCGCATTTCCTCCTTTTCGCAATCCTGGTCGCCAGCGTCACGTACCAGGCGGGCCTGTCCCCTCCCGGTGGATTCCTGCTCCAGGAAGGCATCCAGTCCGGCGGGCACCGCTATAGCGTCGGCGACCCGGTTCTCCTCTACAACTCTCCGGACCGCTACAAGGTCTTCTTCTACTGCAACTCCTTGAGTTTCATGATGTCCGTCGTCCTCCTCTTGCTCCTCGTCAACCCCAATCTTTACAGGCCAGCCATACGAAGCCATGCCTTATCTCTCTGCTCCGCGGTGAGCTTCACCGCTCTCATCGGCGCATTTGCCGCCGGAAGCACATGGCGTCTACGAACATCCATCTACATCTTCATGTCGGTGATCGTGGCTTTCTCCATGTGTTTGCCACTAGTGCTGCTGACAATAGCATGCTCACGCTTGCCGCCGTCGGGGCCTAGGGCAAGTGTGAGGATGATAGCTCAAGCAAAACCAGGCAACAGGAAGGCCCGCATACACCTGATGACTCTAGCAATACTGGTGGGGAATGCCACCTACCAGGCCGGCATGGATCCGCCGGGTGGATCCTGGCAGAGCAGCAGACACGCGGGCCTCCCGGTGATGCACGACACCAGGAGGAGCCGGTACCTGGCCTTCCTCTGCGGCAACACCGTCTCCTTCGTGGCCTCCATTTATCTCATCGAGCTTCTTCTCTTCGGCTTGACATTCCCGGACTGCAAGTGGCTTAAGAAGGCCATAGAACCCACCGTCGTGGCGCAGTACCTCGGCTTCCTCGTGGCTTACGCTGCCGGCTCTAGCAGGCAGTGGAAGACAACCGCGCATGTCGGAACGCTGGTCGGCGCCGTGCTGGCCTATGTCACCAATCATGTATTGCTGTCCTACTACTGCAAAAGGAGAACTCGCAACAACTTGCCCCACCGGCAAGTTCCTGCTTAATTTTCTGTGTGCTGTTTGTTCCAACAATTTGGCATGGCCTTCTTCCTGATTTGGGATATTCTAGTGTTGTGTATGTCTATCAGTTAAACATCGCTACTCCCTTCCTCATAGCCAACTCAATTTCTGCCACATGTAGTCTAAAATGAGTGACCTATACTACTCGTTCTGTATATGGATTCACTCATTTTACTATGTACGGGGTCAAAATTGAAATAAAAATTATTACTCCTTATAAAACTACACAGCTAGAGTACTATTTTTTTTTCAAATTTCATCTTTGTCTAACTTCAAATAGTAGAAGAGATCGCGCAATCACCCTCTATTTATAGGACAGAGGAGGCAGCCCAAAGGGGGATGCGGCCAAGGCATGGTGGTGTCCCCATCTATTCCATCCTCCCACAAAGGATCTCATTATTGTGCGCTTAAAATTTCAATACTTTTTCTTTAATTAATAAATAAAATATTTTTATTTCTTTAATTTAATATTTGTTAATTATGTTAACAAATATTACCATATACCCCCCTGGTTTATTTGTTAATACTATTAAAAAAAGTTTTGACAAATATACAATATCATCCGAAATAATTTTCATTAATAGGAAAATGGCTACGGTTGGAAGGCTAACCATCGAACAATGCACCACAGGTGCGCCACGTCTAAGTAGCCGTGGCACACCATATACCAGTGGGTCACGCCAAACGACATAGTCGTGGCACGCAAAGAGGACGTGCGCCACGCTTAAATGTGGGCCCAGGAGTAACCGTGGCGTGCCGTGCTCGTGGTGCGCCACACTAACTCAGATAGCTGTGACGCACAAGAGCATGCTGCGCCACGCCTATTTCCTCCATCGATAGTCAGGATAGCCGGGGCGCACCGGGCCCTTGTGCGCCACGCCTATTTGACATACCTGTGGCACACCAACCGTCTGGCGCACCACCGGTAATCCTGGCACCCCCTTTAAGTATTTGGACCACTTCCCACATCCCATTTCCCCACCTCTCCACCCCATTTCAGAACTAATCGTCTCCCACCTCCTCACTACCATATTTCCTCCATTTTCCTCCTCTATAAGCTTGTTTAAACTAATTTATTTGATATATATGTGAGAGGAATCTCTCCTAAACACTCCTCTCTCCATCCATCTCACTTTACATACTCTCTCGGTCTCGTTTGTATATATATATATATATATACACACACACGTCAACTATTTGGGAACAGGTTCCCGAATGACTATTGGGCAATCTATCTGAACTTTTTCGTCTGAAAAAGTGAAGCTTTTCGTCTGAAAAAGTGAACTTTTTCCGTCCGAAACAGTGAACTTCTTCATTGTTGAGAACTGAACTTTTTTATCGTCCAAAGAAGTGAAGTTTTTTGTCCGAATTAGTGAACTTTTTCGTCCGATGTAGTGAACTTCTTTGTTTATGGAAACTGAACTTTTTATCCGTCCAAAGTAGTGAACTTTTTCGTTGTGGATCATGAACCATGGATAAAATCATTTTTTTATCGTCCGAACTGTGAACTTTTTTCGTGTTGAGAACTGAACTTTTTCGGCGTTGAGAAGTGAATTTTTTTTATCTTGTTCGAAGCTATCTCCTGCATGGTTCAAGGTGAACTTTCTGCCGTGTTCGAAGTGAACTCCCAGACGATCGAGAGTGAACTTTTCAGATGATTCAAAGTGAACTTTTTTACTCGGAATTTTTTTAACCACACACACACACACATCAAACCTCCACCACCGATGCTGCTGCCACGATGCAGAGCTCACCTGCGCGTCCTTGTACCTACCTGCTGCAGAGCCAGCAGAGTGCAGCGACGTTGACCACATGGCGTAGAGATGCCGGTGGCGGGCAGGCTCCCTCCCGAGGTGTCGGATGACGGAAGTAGGGGACCTCCCACAGTGGCGAGCAGCGGAGGCCTGGATCCATCCTATGGGCTGCAGACTATGGAGGTTGAGGGGACATCCCATGGAGGTAGACGCCGGAGATGGGGGGCCCTCCCGTGGCGTCTACGGTGGAGGTAGGGGCCATCTTCTTCGTCTGGCAGCGGCGACGTCAGCTCGAGACCGAGCACTCTACTGCGGAAGCCGGCGGTGAAGGTAGGCTGGCGGGGACCTCTTCCTCGCCCACGGGTCACACCTCTCCCTTGCCTAGGGGAGTTCTTCCCCGTCCAGTCATCGTCGGCGGTGGAGAATCGCGACGGTGTCGTGCTGTCTGGGCCTGATTCGAACTCGGTGGATCGTGGCCTAGGCGCTGATGTGCGGGCCTCGAATTCCGAACTCGGTGGACCCAAACGGAGACCCTGGGACTACCTGGCAGAGGCCTTCGAGCACATGTGGGAGAAAAGCAATCGGGCTAGGTTTCGATCGCTCACGACAATTCGTTCGACGGGTACGGCGGCTTCCTCGACCACGAACACGCCGGCCTCGAGACCTGCGCCGTCTCCTTCGACCCCTTCAACGCGGCAGGAAGCCGGGAGGCCCTCCTTCCTCCAGGTGCTGCTCTCGCCCCCATCACCCATGGCGGCGCCGCAGCGTCAGGGAGGACAACAAGGCCCGAGACCCCAGGGGCCGGTTCCTGGTGGCCGCGGCGCTGGACGGGGTGTGGCGGCGGGGATGGGTAGGCCCATGGCGGGGCCTCCAATTTTCGCGCCGATGCAGCCGGGAGCAGCTCAACCTCGGCAACTGTTGGCGCAAGGGCCGGTTCTAGCAGCGCCGACTGTTTCGGCTCCGGTTGCGGCGACGGCGGCCGTGACACACGCGGCGGCAGTGCATGCGGTGGCGGCTGCTGTCCCGGTAGCTGTGGCGCCTGTACCTGCAGCGGTGGAGGTGCAAACTGGGCAGACCTTCGCGGTTGGCACGGTGGCAGCAGGAGGAGTAGGGAAGCGCAAGAACAAGAAGAAGAAACTGGCGCCAGTCGCAGCGGCTGCTGGGGCTTCACAGGAGGCAGCTGTAGCATTTCCAACTCCTACGGTTGAACAGCAGGTGCTAACCACCGCTGGACCCGTGGGGGTTGACGTTGCCGCGGCTCCGATTGTTAGGAAGACGAGATGTTGGAAGTGTGATGTGGACACGCATGCAACCAGAGACTGTCGAGTGGACCATTATTGTTACATATGCGACTCCAAGGAGCATCCTATGAAGAAGTGTCCTACTCTCAGACTCCCAAAACCTGCTGTGTTCATTGGGGGGGTGGGTAGCAAGCACACTATGTTCTCTCAGTTCCCTGATGACCTGTTCCAGGAGGTGGATACGTCCAGCGGTCCCGTCGCATTGGTCACGGTGGTTGATATAGTATATGAACATACTCAGACCAAAAAGTATGACGCATACCTCCGTATGGCAGTATATGAGATGTGGGTGTAGCTACACCCGGGAGTAGAAACCATATATATATATGTATATGGGAAATTATCTCCTCACTAGGAGGATAGCTGCGCACGCTTCAGTCTATCGACGCGTGTCTAACGCCGTCCAGTACGATGCTAATGTGTGGGCATGCGGCACAAGTCTTCTTTCTCTCTCTTTAGCCTGACCATATTCTCCTACCCGCCTACTCTCGTTCCATGGGATATGTCACTCTCCATGTCCTCTTGCTCCCGTCAAATCAATTTTGAGCCGCCGCCGCCCCAACTCTCCATCCCGTCGGTTCCGGCAGCCGGATCTCAGGAGTCTAGTTGGGTCCTCGTCCATCCAGGCGCGTCTTACGAGCTCCAGCCTGTGCAGTCTTGGGTGTCATGGCCATCGACGAGATTCTCCACGCGATTCAGCTATGGCGATGTCCATCCTGCCGTGCCTCGAGCTGGTCTCCCATGACACCGCCGTCTCCATCCACCAGGCCAGTGCTTCCCCAATCCTCCCTGGTTGTTTTCTACTTAAATCTTTTTGTTTGTGGTCTAGATCCCCATGTTTAGATATTTGTGATTTTGGATACCAATGGATTTCAAGATGTACTTGATTCTCAATTCATTTCTTTTCTCCCGCTCCGTGCTCTTGATTTCTCCTTTCCCTATTGTTTATCCTGTCCTCGTCTTGCTCTGCTGACCGGGACGGACGGGGAGTGACGCTTGTCGTTAATTTTCTGAAAATTAGTCCTATCTTCGTCCTGTATGATGTTGTGGGGGGGTTGCCTCGTTAGTGTACCGACAGGCTTCCTTGAAGGAGATCTGTTGCTTGGCATGCCTGGCTTTGTGGTTCTCCTCGTTGTTGGCATGGCATCCATGGAAGGGGCTCCAAGACATCAGAGCTTCTCCTAGAGCATTAATCTAAACGTGAATTAAGTTGTTCCACCACGTACTATGCAGGGTACCTTGATGGATTCTTAATCTGGGATGCTTTTGATTAGCTTCCCGTGGTGGATTTTTTATCTACTTTGATTCACCATTTCCTCCTTTGATGATTTCTTATTTGTTCTCATGCTCCAGGAATGTTGCGGCAGTGCGAGCTCACCATATTGATGCGGCTGGCCTGCCTGGTCCGCCGGATGTGGTGGACAAGGCAGTGGACCCGCAGTCGTCGCGACACGCTCATCGACCGATGAAGACATAGATTTGAAGCTAGATTTGCTTTTTTGCTTCTGTGAGATGGATTCGAGCTAGCTTGATGTATTTTGTGTCTAAAAAAATCTTGGATTTGCAGTTTTATGTGAGGATTTCGTGGTAACCATTCTGAAGCCGTCCTCGGGGCTACCTTGTGTCTAAAAAATTATCAAAATTTTTTCGCACAAAATCTTATTTTTGAAGGGATGTATGCATGCGCGGTACCGTAGTGTCCCATTTGGTTTAATATCAGCAGGTTTTCATTTAAATAGAAAATCTCTGTGTGTGGATGTACAGATTTGGCGCTTGTAAGTATGGAGCTTAGTTTTTTTGGAAGTTTAAAATCTAGTTCATAACTTATTTTGTTTGGCAAAAACCCCACGAGCTAGTACTTTCAGAATCTTGTGCTCTAAGGTGGAGATATCGAGCCACACCTCGGTGTTGCCTCCTATCCCATTCTCAAGACCTCAACTGCACATAACAGAACACTTTTGCTGAAATAATTTTAGATGACTTTTTTTCCGACTGGCCAAACAGTTGTTTAAAATCACCTTTTGAACAGGCTTAGGGTCCACCATTGAATGGATTTATGCATGCATGTGACCGCTTGCATCATGGGCAGGATGTATACGCACGGGACAGTGGGAATCACCATTTTTATGCCAAGAGCTCATGCAAGACATAGACAATACCGTGAATTTGCCGTTAGGTGGCCGTTTAAGATAGGCAGCATCCAACGGCTCTTAGTGAGTGTGTAGCTACCCCCAATGACAGGAAAATATATATATATATATAGGAAAATGGTTCAATACTCCTGGGTGTACGTACTCTCACGTGCCAATATACCACACAAATGAATCGTTTATACCTTTTTATTATTTTTAATATACTTCATTATTTAATACTAGATACCCCAAAATGAATTTTGTGATTTTTTAATTTGATTTTACATATTTTATATTATTTATGCATATACTGCTTTTATGTACATACAAATGGTATATTGAAAAAACCGAGCACTCCGAAGATATTTTTTCCATACAAAGTGTATTGAGGCATCTTAGAATAATTAAGGAGGTATATGAAAACTAAGAAAGAGGTATACTAGCCTCATATGTGCGATATATTGAGTAATATATATATATATATATCTTTACTATTAAATGGGAGTTGGATGTACGTTGGTACGTCCAGCCCCATCGTCCGCTCGCTCGTCTGGAGTGGATATACGACACCACATGGGCCAGCGAATTCAGCCCGCTTCGCCCCGGAGAGACCGAGCGAGCCAATGACCGCCTAGGGTTCCACTTCAGTCGCCTCCTTCCACCATCGCGTCCCGCATCCTTCCACCATCGCCTCCTTCCGCCGCCTGCCTGCCTTGGCTCATTTCACCATGTCCCGCCGACGCTGCATCCCAACACATCGACCCAAGATGCCCAAAAATTGTACCGACGGCCGCGAGCTCGCGAACCTTCCGCGCCGCTCCACGTCCTCCTTCATGGCGGCCAACAGGTCTGCCACCTCTCCAACTCCTGTCACTGGAGTCGGTTAGGAGGAAAATAGAGAAGGCGTTCAAGGTGCTCGCGAATATGCGCATGGCTCCGGTGGCGACGCGTCATAGCGCAGCAGCATCGGCTGGTGCGAGGACAGTATGCTCTAGAGCTGGTTCTTCCTCCATCTTGATGAGGTATGGGAAGGTGCACGCACCATGCAGTACGTTTCCTCTATTTCTATCATCTCAATAAGTAAATTCTCCTCCAGACCCATCTTCAATTGGTCATTCTCGGCCGCTGAATGGACGAGCCGGCGATGGGTTCCTTTCCCGTAGCGTGCCTCGCCTGGCTAAGTCCCCAGCGTCCCTCCATGACGGAGCCTTCCCCGATGCGTGCCTCGCGCGTAGCTTCCTCCGCACCTCTCCCTCGAGCACCCATCGGCATGTCTCCCCTCATCACGGTGAACGCCGACTACGCATATCCCCAGTGCCCCTCGGGGCCCCGGTGACCCACGTCGTCCCCGCTCCCTTACTCGGCCGGCCACCGTCATGCGCCGCTAGCTGCTCCTCCATATCGAGCTCCCCTAGGTGATTCATTGGATTGATGCGAGTTCCTGATCGGATCAATCAAAAATGAAGCTCGATCTGGGAGATAAGGAGGGCAGTATCGGGGATTCAAGTTGCCTGTGTTGATCAGCAGAATCTGATTAATCAGCCTAAACGTGCAGCTAAAGAACAATATGATCTCCCTCCATTGACCTCATTCCCTCTCTTTACTAGCCGTGACAAATTCTGTCACACGGGAATGCGAGTGCATGACGGCAATTCAATATCCTGCAAGCATCAGTAGGGATTTGAGGTACTATATGTTATTTATTCTTGAAAATCCTTGGAAAAATGAAGCATCGTTTAATTTGTCTTTCTTAAGGTGCCATGAGACATAATTTCTTTGGTGACATTGACAGGTTTGGATATTTCTACGGACACGGATGTTAGACGGACTTAATGTCCATCATATCTGTTCATTGGCTTATTGCAAACGGCGCGGATTTATTAGGGTGTAAATTTGTACATTTTAATATTGAAATAGCACCTGAATCTTTGGTATATTTAACTCTGCGTATCTTGGACAATTTTTCGCCTCTGCGGCTCTGCCCTAAATTTCATGTTTACTATCTCGCAGTAAAATCTAATGGGAGCTGCTACTGTTCTTGCAGACAAGTATGAATCAGAATCATCACTAGGGTCAGTAGTTACATACCAGACAATCATTCTTTGAGTTATTGGGCACTTATATGCTTTACAGAATCATACTTTGTATTTTAAATCATAGATTACCTATATTTCCGACGTAGTTGATTTTGTGCAGGTCAACTTTTTTGTGGGGAGTCATTCGTGTTAAACTATCCTATATGATGTGCTTTATGGTTGACAAATGTGCATTCATGATAAGAAAAGGAAAAAAAAAGGTAGTTTGCTCCAACCGCCAATTTAAAATCATCGGGTTTTACTGTCGACATTTAAGTTCAAATATCAACTTATTGGAACACTTGCATTATGTACTATGGCATATGTATTTAGTGAAAATTGGGATGATGTAGGTCACTGGCTATGTAGGTGGTGCTCCTTAACATGTTTTTCATTGTTTTCAGAGGAGGATAATCATATTGATTACTTACTCCGGCGGTACCTTATGTGATTGCTTCATTGCCTCAAGTTGAATGGAGGAGGATGTTCAAAAAGAAAACAACAGTTTCGGTGAGGATGTTCCGGTTATAAATAAGGTTCTGAAGAATGAGAACTTGGAAACAAGAGGGGAAAAGGCTGTTGTTGCTGTTTCATAAGCAATGTCCTAAAAGATGAGAACTTGGAGACTAGCGGGGAAGAGAGTTATCATGTTATTTTTAGTCAAGATCTGGCAGTAAAAAGGGTGCTTCGTCAATCTGGTGTTGTGTCAGCAACAACTGGAGGTACAAAAAGCTAAATGCCAACCGGCTAAATCTTTGACATTAAAGTTCTATTTACAGTTGATCAGATCTACTATTGTTTCCTAGGAGTCATCTTGGTATTGAAAGCGGTGGCTACGGTAAGGTTGAGGAGTGCGCGACGGGATGACATAGATGCCTCGGTGTTTTTTTTTATTCTCTCCTCCAAATTTCATTCATTATAACCGGCAATAGTGCTTGTGTGGCACTCTGTTGCTTCCATTGATTCGAGACAACAAAGGAGCAATTATAGGTGAAGGGAAGAAATGGACCCAGCTGATTTTACACTGCCTCTCCAGAATGCCATGATCGCCATGTTTTTGGGCATTACTGCTACCCTATTTATTTGATTAATGCTTCTAATTATACTAGCTATTTGGTATTCCCATCTCTATCTTTTTCTTGAGGTTTCAGTAAATGGATAAAAGAAACAACATGATATTATTCATTTCTATGTTACAAATGTTATTATGTGCTAATGTGATGTGCATACAGGCGATCCAAAAGTCTGTTGAAGCCACCTACCCATCAGTTGCAGTTCATTGGGGAGGTAGCTCTGCACACGAGGCGATCAGCAATGAATATTATCCAATGCTTGGTTCTGAAATCTGAAGTGCTTTCAGTTGTAATCAATTTTTTCGAAGAACTGTCCAAATCTCGTGGATACATTAAAGGTCAGAAGAGGTCAGCGGCACGCTCAGGTGCGACTCCGGCTCTGTTTGCTTTGGCTTACTACCCCGACGTAGATGCTCAACTGGCTGGTGTCCTTTAAAAATGCATCCATAATTACATTATTTAGCAAATATGTGTGCTCGTATGAGGTTTTGATTCAACTAAGTTGACCTGAGACCTATGCAGTACTACCAAATGCCGGTGTAAAATTTCCCAGTTCTATATATTAGTGATGGTATTACAGACTGTCCAAGCTTCTACATTTGTTTTTTCTAATTCTGCTCTTTTAATCTTGCCATGAGCTATATGTTGTACACACTATTAGGAGATCAGATTTCAGAATGAAGTTTAGATGCTTTTTTGGAGATTAGATTGTATAAATTGGTGTGCGTTGCATCATCATTTTTCTCACGAACGAAGAAGTTCAGTTCATCGAAGTCTTCAATTTTACTAAGTGGTGATTGGGAGCTGAAAGCTTCATGTATGTCCACTAAGTTAATGCATTGCTAGCTGACTTGATGTAATTTCTTTTCTTTCAGCACTGAAACTCAGGTTGCCCCTAGGTGTGACGCCAAAGAACTCCACCGGCCGACACGAGCTTAGTTCGCCTTACTCGCTCGCCTCCACCACGGCCATCACTTTAATTGGAAAGATCACAACATGTTTGCCATGTGGGATCCAGAACACTCGGGAGATTCTAGTAGCCAATGTATCTGATTTACAACTACATGAGAGCATAATTTTGCACTTTGTGCGAGAGCATTCCTAAGCCAACGGCTAGACAATGTTATTGTAATGACAGGCAATGAAGAAAAGTTTGCAATGTCCATTCCTAACCGGACAATTTGACTATATGTCTCTCTTGAGAAAATTTGGCTATATGGTGTGTGAATTGAGTTGTTTCACGTGTATTTATGTTTGGACGGTTTAGTTTATTTTGAAGGAGTGGTTCTTAATTAATTTGTATTTCATACGTTATAGGTCATCCATGGAGATCTAAATGCAGTTTAGATGGAAATACAACCAGTTCTTATATTAGTTCGTACTTTATATATTTTAGTCGGATGTGGCAAGAATTATGTTTCTTTAAGATTGCACTTGTGAGAATGATTAAAAAATGACCTGTAGAGAGCCGTAAAAAAGGACATGACCTGTAGTTTGGATAACCAAAACTAAATCTTTATATTAAAGAAAACTTGACATTTATTATTAACTATATTTATTGCCTGTAGCAACGCACGGGCATTCAACTAGTATATATATATATATATATAGATAGATAGATAGATAGATAGATAGATAGATAGATAGATAGATATTTAATTATTTCTATATAGACACCCTATTTGGCACCCTGGTGCAGAAAACTTATTCTGCACCTACAATTAATTTTATGTTCCTAAGTCAAAAGTTTATGTTACGTATGTAATTATTTATGTTCATGTTTGATCCATAAGAGAATACTCGGCATAAATACGAAAACATATGAGTCATACCAATATAAAAATCATAAAAACAACATAAAAATGTGTATTTATTTAATTTTTTTCATACTGTCACGTAAATAAAAGTTTTATGTCATGTATATATTTTCTTACGTTCTATTCGACATAAGGAACACGACAAAATTTACGTGGCGTAAAAATCATGTATGGTTCGAAAGATATAGGGTGGGTGTAGAATAACTATTCTGCACCCTGGGTGTCAAATAGGGTGACCCTACACACAGACACACACACACACACACACACACACACATATATATATATATATATATATATATATATAATATATATATTATACAGTGAAGTTTGTTCGTCCGAAGCAGTGAACTTTTTTGTCCGGAAGCAGTGAACTTTTTCGTTGTTGGGAACTGAACTTTTTATCTGTCCAAAAGCAGTGAACTATTTTCATCTGAAGGAGTGAACTTTTTTGTCTGAAGCAGTGAACTTTTTTGTTGTTAAGAACTGAACTTTTTCGTTCAAAAGAAGTGAACTTTTTTTTCGATGAGTTAGGTTGTAGTTTGATAAGACGAACTGCAGATGTGTAACAAGCGAACTCTTCTTGTTAGCGGAGTGAACTTCCAAAAAAATAAGGATCTCCATTTTTTTCTTAACGCCCCGTGAAATTCTTCTGAACTCCCATGGGGGCTGACAAGTTGCCATGCAGGGGAGGCGAAGTGAACTCCTAGGGGAGGCTCCGGTGTACTCCTTTGTGGAGCACCGCGTACTTCAGGGTGGAGGTTTCGTCGTTCCATGTTGCTGTAGGTGGGAGGGGAGGCGTGCAGCCGATAGATCCCGGGGCTTGGAGGTGCGGGACGTGGGGAAGGGAGGTGGAGAGTCGGCGCTCGCCTGCGGGGTGCTGGTCGGCCGCGATACAACGCGAGGGCCTGATTCCCGATCGCCGGCAGTAGAGGAGAGAGGCCGCGGTAGGCAACGGAGGTCGGGGCACCTCCCGAGGCGGCGAGCGGCAGAGGTCGGGGGCCCTCCTGGAGCCCCAAACGTCAGACGTAGGGGGTGTCCCAGGTCAGCGCGCGAGATGCGATGTGCCGCGGAGGTCAGGGGATCTTCCGGATGCGTTCGGCGGCGGTGGTCGGGGCCCTTCCAAGGCGGTGGTCGGGGACCCTCCCCGAGGCGGCGAGCATTTCTGGCCGGGGGCTCTCATAGGGTAGCACGGGTCAGGGGTAGGGGATGGAGGAGGAGACGTGGACTGCAGGATCCGGGGGAAGAAGGAGCGTTCGGTGGGGTTGACTGGTTCGGTCCGGTTGGTAGGTGGGGGGTGGGCCTGGTCAGTTTTGAATAAGTCTATTTCGGTTGGTTTTCCAAATTCTGAAAGATTCCCAAATAACTATTTAGGACCCATCTTAAGGGGCTTCTCACGTCTTGGGAGATTTGCAATGAGAGAAACGCTAGAGTTTTGTAAGAAATTCGCTTCCATGCCCAATGTAATCCTCTCGTCGGTTAAAAGGAACGCATCTCCTTGGAGTGTTGCAGGAGCGAAACGTTTGAGTGCCCTTATGCCGCGAGAGTAGACTTTTTATTTTCGAGCACGTTGGCTCGTTTTGTAACTTAACTCTCTTCTTAATTAATGAAATAGGCAAAGCTTTTGCCTTGTTTAAAAAAAGTGCTAATCATGCTTCACGCATCGGCATTGCTATTGATTCACAAGAAAATATGGCATTTCTATTTTCTAGTTACACAAGTACGTACTAGAATGTAAAGCCAGGTGCAGATCTACATAAGATGCAAAGAGTGCTTGATGAATATAGAGTGTAACTTTTTTTCTGTAGGCATACAACATCTTAATGAACACGAAGATTCAGCAAGATTACCATATCACAGGAAGATACAGTTGCACTCACGGTGTAAACCAGAGAACCCAGTTCTTGGGGCCCTAGTGGCTTTCCCCTCTTAACAAGTAAGATCTCGATCCGTGTCGATCTCTTCGATCTTTCCTCCCAGATTGTAATAAGACCAAGGATGCGGAATAATTTGAGTCACTCGGAAGTATATGCCTGCACTTTTCAGCTATAAACTGACAGAGTACTGGAGCGCTACTAATGTCGACGGTGCAACCACAGGTAAGGAATGTTTAGATATGGGTGTCTATTGCACCTCTCATTTGTGCTTGTTAGCGAAGACGGAATATGCCTGCAATCAGTACTTCCACTAACAACTCACACAGGCTAAGACACACATGCACGCATAATTAAGTCACAACAGACGGCGTTCTTAGAGCAACTAGTTTTTGTTTTAGAAATGAATGTTCTACCCGAAGACTCTGCATCAAAATGATGCACAGATCCGGTTTTTCATTAGTAGTAAAGTGAAACCCCGATACCTTACGAGGAGTTATAAGGATCAACCAAAGGCACCTGCCTGAAGATATATTTGGTACACCTAAGAACCTACATGGATGAATGGGGTACCATGACAACGCACCTACGCGCATCATCTAAACCGGAGGCGTCGCCCAAGCCGCGTGATGGCAAGCCAAGAGCACAATCCTGTCAAGCAGACACCAGGAGCACACCGTCATGAACTGAAGCGTAAGAAGTTGAATGGGGTTCTGCTTAAAATTGATTTTGAGAAAGCCTACGATAAAGTTAATTGGGAATTTCTTCAACAGACTCTCCGCATGAAAGGATTCACATCGCAGTGGTGTGAGTGGGTTGCCAGGTTTGTGCAAGGAGGGAGCGTGAAGATCAGGGTTAATGATGACATAGGTCATTTCTTTAAAACTTTGAATGGATCGCGTCAGGGTGATCCATTGTCCCCTATCCTTTTTAACTTGGTAGTTGATATGTTAGCGGTCCTAATTTCTAGGGCTAAGGATGAGGGTCAGATAGGTGGCTTGGTTCCACCTCTTATTGAAGGGGGTGCGTCCATTCTGCAGTACGCCGACGATACTATTTTATTCCATTAGCATGACCTAGAGAAGGCGGTTAATACGAAGCTTTTTTAGCCTTTTTTATAAGCTTTTGGGCCTTAAGATTAATTTTCACAAGAGTGGGCTTTTTTTCTTTGGTAAGGTGGCCGAATCTCAGGAAGATTATAGACACATTTTTGGATGTGACGTAGGGTGTCTTCCTTTTAGGTATTTGGGTATACCTATTCACTACAGAAAACTTCTTAATAAGGAGAAAACCGATTGAGGATCGGTTTGATTCAAACCTAAGTTCATGGGTAGGTAAGTTGTTATCCTACGGGGATCGCTTAGTGCTTATTAATTCAGTTTTGTCTAGTTTATCGATGTTTTTTCTCTCCTTATTTTAGATACCTGTGGCGATAAGAAGAAGGTTAGATTTCTACAGGTCTCGGTTCTTTTTGGCAATGTGATAAGCACTACAACAAATCTAGTGATCCGTGACAGTTTCACGATGACGTTTTATTGGAACATCACAGACTGCCAAAAAATCCGTGAGGTTTTTTTTTCGTCCGTCACATAGCAATAAGAGGCTAGAAAGACAATACAAGTCTGTGACGAAAAGTCAATAATTGTCATGGACGGATTTTTCGTTTCACTTGTCATAGATGGATGACCAAAGACCTTTACCGATTTTGCCTAGCCACTCTCACCACGCACGTTTTGTTTTCTAGATACATTCATATTTGGACCATTGAAAGTCTAGTATTGATGAACGGAGGGAGTAATAGTTCACCCTAGTATGTGTGTGATGATATGGCAACCCCATGGCAAGTAGCACAGCGGCGGAACCACACATAAGCTGTGTAGTCACTTGACTACTCAGCATTTTGGAAAAACTTCATATATAGGCCAAAAGTTGTAGTAAGTAAATACAATTTTTATACAGATAAGACTTCACAATTTTAAGTTGACATCACAGGTTTGTACTCCTGGCTCCCGCACGGAAGTAGCACATTATTTTGAAACATGTAAGTTTAGAAAAGTTCTAAAAACAACCCGTGTATGCACATTTATGTACTCTACGTGTCCGCAAAGCCCATTTATTTTTTTTAAAACATATTGTGCCGCTGCGGTGTTCGAAGCGAGGAACTACAGGACTGATACTAAGAGAACCGCGTCTAAAAATAAAAGAGCATCTTACCGCTGCGGAATATTGGCAAAAGAAGAGCATCTTACCGCTGCGGTAATATTGGCAAAAAAAAAAATAGGTTGGGCCGCTGGGAATCGAACTTGCGATCAGAGAACATTGCCAACCTATGTAACCAACGGGCTAACAACCAGGTTGTTGTTCGCTTTGTTAAATTATTTAATTTAATGGTTCTCGTCGGAGTTATAGAACGAGTCGGAGCTTCTCTACAATTCTAGAATTGTCGCTCTGTAAACCGCACCGCTGCTACCAACTGACGGCGACGGCGCCTGCCAACTGCCGGTGCGCCGACGACCGCCCGGCGAGGGAGACCTTAGATCTGTGCCACGGACGCCCACCCTAGCCCTTGCTCGCCGCTTTCCGGTCAGCGTGGTCCGCGGTAACCCGCGCTTGCCCTTCGTTGCCGTTGCCGGCCAGCGGAGTAGATCGCAGCTCGCGGGTGCTCTCCATTGCCTCGGCGAGAAGAGGAGAACGCCGCTGTAAGTCCCATCCGCCCACTCCTCCCCCCCCCCCAGCGTATGTTGCTTCACGATTTTATTTCCAATTTTGTTGACTGTACTCTGTGAATTATCAACTGAATTTTTGATTTTCGAACTTCTGAATAGATGGACAGAACATGGATTCATGGCAGACTATTTTCGCGTGAATATGTCGATGGTGTCAAATCTTTCATGAACTTCATTGAACAAAGAAATGATGAGAATGCTGTAATTTTGTGCCCATGTACAATCTGTCTCAATCAGAAATACCACCATCAATCTCTTGTGAAGAAGCACTTATTGATGCGTGGCATGTCCAGTACATATACAAGGTGGATACACCATGGTGAGAGCTTGGAAGATGAAGTTTTGGAACATCCAATTAGCGGGGATGACAATTCTGATCCAATGGCTGACAATAATCATGATAGTGTGGCAGATGTGTTATATGATTTGTACAGATCAGAACAAGCTGCAAACCAAGATGGAAACGAAGATGGAGACCAAGATGCAAACCCATGTCAAAATGAGTCTTCATTTCTTGCAGATCTTTTCAAAGAGGCTAAGCGTGAGCTGTATCCAGGATGTAAAAATTTGACAAAGTTCTCATTTGTGGTTAAGATGCTACATTTGAAGACGTATTATCGGATCAGCAATAATGGGTTTTCAGCAATTATGAAGTTCTTAGCTGAAGCATTCCCTCCGTTCAATACACTTCCAAAATCCTATAATGAGGCAAAGAATCTCCTAAGTGAATTAGGACTTGGTTATGTAACCATTCATGCATGCATCAACAATTGTGTGTTGTTTAGAAAGAGGTATGCCAAACATGATAACTGCCCAGTTTGTGGTGCATCGAGATGGCAAGATCCGGAAAGAAAGAAGATACCACAAAAAGTCCTTCGTCATTTTCCCTTGGCACCAAGGCTAAAGAGGTTGTTTCTTTCTAAAAAATCAGCCGAGGATGCACAATGGCACAAATTAAAACGCCAGCCCAAGGAGAAGGAAATGTGTCATCCAGCTGATGGTGAGGCATGGAAAGATTTTGATAGAGTGCATCCGGAATTTGCAAAAGATGCGAGAAATCTCAGACTTGGCATTGCTACAGATGGATTCAATCCTTTCGGCAACATGAGCTCTTCCTACAGCATGTGGCCAGTATTTGTGGTACCATATAACCTGCCGCCTTGGTTGTGCATGGATCAATCTAATTTAATGATGGCTTTGCTAATTCCTGGTCCAAAGTCTCCTGGGAAGAAGTTTGATATATTTTTAGAGCCTCTTGTGGATGATTTACTCGAGCTTTGGACGGGTGTGCGTACGTATGATGCTTTGAGTGAAAAAATGTTTACTCTCCATGCTGCTGTTTTGTGGTGCATACATGACTATCCAGCTTTGAGTACTCTTTCAGGGCGTACCACAAGAGGCTACTTTGCATGTCTACATTGTGACAAACACCCGCTTTCGGTTGCTCTCAGGCACAAGATTGGTTATATTGGGCACTACCGTTTCCTTCCAAGGGGTCATCGTTTGAGAAGGAACAACGAATTTTCCAAGCTTCATAAAAGCAATGACAAGCCAGGGAAATTCACACCAGAAGAGTTGGTAGCGGAAGTGGAAAAGGTTAAAGATGGTACACTAGACCCGGAAGAGCAGAGCAAGAAAAGGAAGCGCTCAGAGAAGGGTGTGCCAATTTGGGGCAGGAGGGTTTGTTTGTGGGACTTACCATATTGGAAAGATTTGAAATTGAGACATAATCTGGATGTCATGCACATTGAAAAGAACGTGTGTGACAACCTTCTTGGGACAATTTTAAATATAGAGGGAAAGACAAAGGACACAATTAATGCTCGACTTGATTTGGAAGATATGGGAATCAGAAGGGATTTGCACTTACAGGACAAAGGAAATAGTTATGAGATTCCCGAAGCTCGATATACCTTATCCAAGGATCAAAAGCTTGCATTCTGTGAATTTTTAAGGCAAGTAATGTTTCCAGACAGTTATGCTTCAAATATAGGAAGATGTATAAGCGCGGATGGAACCAAGGTACAAGGCCTAAAGACACATGACTGTCACATTCTGTTACAAAGAATTTTACCTGCTGGCATGAGAGGATTTCTAGATGATGATATATATAAAGCAATTGCGGAGTTGGGGAAGTTCTTTAGGGAACTCTGTAGCAAAAATCTTAACATTGATGTTCTCAACAGAATGAAGGGAGAGATACCAATAATTTTGTGCAAGCTTGAGAAAATTTTCCCTCCTGCATTTTTTGACGTGATGGTGCACCTTGCGGTGCATTTACCCGAGGAGGCGATACTTCGAGGTCCTGTGCACTTCGGTTGGATGTACCCAATTGAGAGAAGATTATATACTTTGAAGCGGTATGTGAGGAACAGGGCACACCCCGAAGGCTCCATTGCTGAAGCGTATATTGCAGAAGAATGCTTGACATTTTGCTCTAAATACATGGATGATATTGAGACAAGGCTCAATAAGGAACCAAGAAATAATGTGTTTTCAGACGAAACAACCTACAGTGTTGATGCTTTTGGGCACGGTGTTAATTTAATTGGATCTTATGATCTAAAATATGATGACAAATTTGATCAAATGGTGTGGTATGTGCTAAACAATTCTGCGCAGGTTGAAAAATATGTAAAGTATGTTCTCACTCCTGAATTTTTGGTTTTACAAATCTATCTTATTGATTTTTTTCATTTATCTTACAATTTTTTTATATATACAGAATCTTCAGAAAAGAGTTAGAGAGAGATGGGGTGTTTGACATTGACAAAAGAACCCGTCTTGGGTTTCAAACATGGTTCAGAAACCATGTAAGTTTCTACTAGCGTTGTTTTGATTCTTGATACAAAATTAATACTTTAAATTTCTTGATGTATATGTTATTGCAGATGTTGAGGTTAAATGATGCAGATGAGGTAGAAGATGATCTATATGCCTTGGACTACTAATCCTAAAAATTTAATGCATGAACTACTAAAAAGAAATTAAATTCTTTATCATGTTTGTTTTTTCTTGTGTTAATAATATAACTGATGTTATTAGTTGTCCTTTCATCATAAAACTTTCTAGCGTTTCATCTATGTAGATCTACAACTACTTGGAGAGGAGAGGATCAGGGGAAATAATATGGGAAAAGGTCTGGATAGGATGTCTCGGTCTAGGCGTGCTAAACTTGCGCTTACCATTGAAGAAGGGAGAACAAGGCCGTATAATCCAATGATTGCTGCAAAGTTTGCCACAGAGTGCAATATCGCAGTCAGAAACCATATGCCAATTTTCAAACACTGGAAGGATTACAAGAAGAAACCTCTTCTCTTGAAAGACTACATAGGCAAAGTTGGTGTGAGTAGTCGACCTGTCTGCCCAACCTCCCTAATATGTTCTAATGTACCATTCACAATTGACTGTCAAGTATTCACAAGCTTCTTTATCATGGTAGGCAAGGTTTCACATGGACACAGATGCTCAGCCTGTTAAAAAGGCTTGTGCCAAAATGCTTAAAAATGCACAACGTCAGCAGCGATATAGGATCAAACGGAAGTACTTTGATCCTTATCCATTACATTTGGTGCCCAAAAAGTCTCCTTTGAAATCCATGACTGATGAAGAGTGGAATGAACTTGTGGAAGGATGGAAAGATCCACGAAAGATGGTAACATGTTCCTGCACAACCATGTCATTCATGCTCAACTATAATCTTATATGCGCCTTATATTTGTACCATCTTGATGTAGGAAACTTGTGCGAAGAACAAAGCCAACCGAGCTGAAGTTAAATTCCATCATACAACTGGTTCTCGGAGCTATGAAATTGCCTGCGAAAATTTGGTAAGTTCAAATTGTCCATGTAGTTTGCCAACTCTGAATGCTGTATCCTTCATAGACTAAATTGTCCGCATCTTTTCAAGTTTAAACTTCCGAGAAGAAAATAGTAAGTATTCTCCATGTACCCGTTGTTTTCAGGGGGACAAATACAAAGATGAACCACCTACTGCATTGGATTTATTTAAAGAGTGCCACTACAGCAAGAAGAAAAAAGGCTACACTTCTACTGTAGAGAACGCAATCGTAAGTCAACTTGTGCAAATTTAGATTCCTTAGCCTTTTCGGTCAGTACATAAGTTGTTTACCTTTCATGTGTGTGTGTGTCCTGTTGTTTAGCTGTTGAAAGATTACAATGCGGCAACTTAAGAGTATCATTGATGGATTTAGTTGTACTAAAATTACATTTTCCAGATAGTATTTGAGAACAGGCTGTACGTCCTTGCAGCTTAGCTTCAGAACTGCTCTTGATCATATTTATATAGTTCATCCTGAGCCTACAGCTTGTCATGGGTAATATGTAGATCACATACTGCTCTTATGATTTTGAAGACATAAGTTTGTGCATTTTTTTGATCGGAATTTATTTTCCTGATATGTTCATCTTTCTATGCAAAATCAGTTTGTTTTTCTAATGATGTCTACATGCTATTAATTAGTTACATACCCTCTTGTATTGTCATGCATGAAGCATTATGTCTCCTCCCCTTTTGAGTCACTTAAGTCTGTCGTTCCATTGCTACTAGGTGACAAGGTCACCTCAGAATTACATGTATAATTTCTTATATATTCTTGACCTTGTTTACCCTAAACATCCGTATCAGCTCGTGTGTGCTGTAATTTGTGTTCTTATTTGCAGTTTATTCCAACTGAAATTGCTCTAAGTTGTGATTTATGAACACTGTTTTTACTTGAATTGATAGGCTGAAATGGAGACCAAGCTGACTGAACCTGTAGAAGATGGACAACATTCAAAAACTGTCACAGAGGTCGTTTCTGAGGTTCTAGCTGAGAAGACCAAAAAGAACTCGTTTCTTCAGAATGTAGGGATCCACCCTGCACCTGCACGTAGATCCAAGGGTGACCTTGAAGCACAGTTGGCTATGGAGAAGAGGGGATCAGATGAGCTTCGCGAGATTGTAAATACTCAGCGTCAAGAAATAGATCTATTGTCCAAGAAAATGCAGGAAGCAGAAGCAGCAAGGGCCAAGAAGGACGAGGAGATGATGAAGAAGCAAGCCGAGACTGATGCACTCATTAGGCGTCTGATGGCCATGATTCCACAGACTCGTGTTACACGTTAAGCTGATATTCCAAGTTACCTGTTGGTGCACTGGTATTTTGGTGGTACTTGTTTTGCTAGGACTTGCATGTTGATATTTTGGAGTTTGCTCTCGAGATGCATTTTGCTGCTGCATGGTAGACAACGTCCGGTATGATTGTATATTCTTGAAGTTTGACTTGAACCTCTGTAATGTTCACATACCTATGGTATTTCTAGAAATCAACTAATGTTGTTTCTACGACATCTTCTGCTATATTGTCGTTGGGCCTGAAATTTTGCTGAGACTCCAAAAAACCTATTAGAACATCAATTTAATTAAAAACCTAATGGAACACGGGTTTAATTAAAAAATGACGGACTTTCAAATAATGGGCTTTAGTAAACGCGCTGTGAATAATATAGACCACAATTAAAATGGTCCAAGAAACTTGAAAACGTGGGCTAAATTGCATGGAATAAATGGGCCACCTAACTAATGGGCCCGACTAGCCCATTTAAGGTCTGGCTAGTGATGCCAGCATGACATAATGCTGATGTCAGCATGACGTCATTCCGGACACTTGGGATGCCACGTCAGATGGACACGTGGCGCACAGTCAGATTCGAGCCTTGCCTCTTGTATTGGTCCAGATGGGCCCACCTAAATCCGTGACGGATATAAATCATCACAATTGGCTCCTACCAATCCATGACGCGATATACACGACGTTCATAAAATTCGTCATGGATAGAAAGCGGTGACGTTCTTGTATTAGTTTGTGACAATTTCAGGATGTCATGGATCACCAGATTTGTTGTAGTGAAGCTCAAGAGGAAATATAGACTAACGAAGTGGAATATTGTTTGTCGTCCCAAAGATCAGGGAGGTCTTGGGATTGAGGTTCTTCTCATAACAAAATAGATGTTTACTAAGCAAATGGCTTTTTAAATTGTTAACTGAAGAAGGAGTGTGGCATGAGTTTCTCCATAACAAATATTTACAGGGGAAGCCTCTTTTTCAGATGGAAGCGAAAACTACAGACTCACCTTTTTGGAAAGGTGTGATGAGGGTCAAGGGAGATTTCTTTCACATGTTACCTGTCTGATTGGTGATGGGAAGAATGTCATGTTTTGGGAGGACATTTGGCTAGGATAAAATTCGCTCGCAGTTCAGTACCCATCGCTCTATAATATCGTTAGACATCGGAATGTTTTAGTAGCATATGTTCTAAGTGGGGATCATCCCAATATTACGTTTAGGAGGTCCCTATTGGGTGATAAATGGAAAGCTTGGTTAAATCTTGTGGAAAGATTGATGGGTGTTGACCTATCAAACCATGCTGATTCTTTTCGATGGAACTTAACACAATCGGGTGTGTTCCTTATATGAAGATATAATGAATGGCAACACTAGGTTTTTACGTAAGTATTTATGAAGATTGAAGGTTCCTTTAAAGATTAAGATTTTTATGTGGTTTTTGTACCGCAAACAATTGCTCACTAAAGATAATCTTAAAAAACGACGATGGTTAGGCTGTTCTATGTGCGCTTTCTGTGGGGATGAGGAGACTCTGGAACACTTGTTCGTTAAGTGTACTTTTACAAGAAAAAATTGGAGGTTAATTCACTTTACTTTCAGGATTTCACCACCTCTTTCGGTAACTAATTTATTTGGAAATTTGCTACAAGGGGTGGATAGAGAAACTAAAGCTATTATACGCGTTGGTGTATGTGTTTTTTATGGGAAATTTGGAATTGTCGAAATGATCTGATTTTTAACAACTTGAAAGCTGGTCATTTTTTGCAGGTCGTTCATCGTGCAGTTCATTGGATCCACATGTGGTCTTTCCTGCTACCAGAAGGCCAACGGGGACGTTTGAATTCTGGATGAACCAGGTTGATGGAGGTAGTATGGGCTATCTTCAATCAGGGTGTCCGGTTGCACGCTAGAAGAATACAACATGCATAGTGAGCATATATCGGTGATTTTCCGCTGGATGATTTTTGTTTCCACACTACAGTATCGTTGATGTTTTCTTTCACTTGTGTAAGACGCGGACTTTGGCGATTATTATTAATATAAAATCCGTGTGCATCTCCTAGATGTAGAGGCTGGGTTAACCGTTTCAAAAAAAAGGAGCACACCGACATGTCGATATTCCACTCCCGCCATCTTCAGCCGAACCATCTTCAAGAGTAATCACTGCAATGACCTACACATGCCTTCCTTCAATGTGCTACGGCGCTAGACATCTCACCTCCCCTGCAAGAGTCCACATCGTGACACATCCGTCACCGAGTCCCCGCGGAACCATGCCTCTGAGTCTCGATGTTATCAACGTCGTAAGACGTACACCTCTCCACCACTAATCCCTCCAGCCCAGTCTAGCTCCAAGAACGATGACCACAGCAGGGACATGAGGAAAAGACGCGAACATCATCCGATCCGAGAAGTACGGATCTAGGGTTTCCCCTAGAGCCCGGAAAAGGTGTAGACAATCATGGTACCACGACAACGCCTTAAATAAGGAGTCAACACCCGTCAGCACCGTCGCTACCGACTACGGCCAAGACCAGAGGCGAGCTTTCGCTCGGCCGCCAATCACTCTCCACCCCCCAACCAGCCACCGAAATCTCCATGCCGCAGCATCGAGCAAATCCTAGCGCGGAAATATGCCCCCGGAGCAGCACGAGCGGGTTGACGGTCGTTACACAGTGATGCCTTCATGAAGTTAAGGGCGCAAAACACCGCAATTGGCCGCCAAGACCGAAGTCATCACGGTTTTCACGGCAAAAATCCCCCCCCCCCCGGCGCGCGCCCCTGACTCGCTTGCGCGACTTAGGTCAAGGATCTCGCGATCCGACAACCAGGGTTGTATAGATGGTAGCGAGGGGAGGGAGGTGTTTTAAACACGATAATATACTAAGTGTGAGGTTTTGTACACAGGATGGACGGTCATGAACACGGGAAGGAAAACAACTCATATCTAGCGCACCTAGAAGCAAAACTCACCTAGGAGCTTGCATGGCTTGCACTCCCTTTTACACCTGGGTGGCCAGACTCCACGGAAACTGCAGATTCCGTTCTGGGGAAACTGGCCCGACGTGCTTTGTCGACCGTGCTGGCCTGGCCCAATACCACATACAGGCAACCTTTCACATCTGGTGGGGGCCTGCTAGCAAACGCGCTAATAAAGTAGGGAGAGATGTAGTGGAAGCTGTTAGATTACGGCACTAATCCGGTCTAACCCCTAATTCCTCGACCCTTTTCCGTGGTGCCGCTCACAATGGTCATCTGAGGCTAGGGGTTAGGGACCTTTAAATAGTGCTAGTTCCGGTTTCATTTAAACCGTAATTCCGCAGATAATTGTTCCAGATAAATCTGCTTAAACGGAGACTCCAGGTTAACCAAACCAACCACGATCATTAGTAACCATCTAGGAGTCTCAATCTGCAATTAGTCCCATAAGCACACGTGTGTGAGTCATGTGCCGAATTTGAATCTAATTTCAAACTCACAGGCTTTAATCAATTCATATATCCAACATATGAACAATCTGGCTTTCCTGATAATACCGTGCCCGGGCTTTTATACAATGTATAATTCCAACATTATCAAATATTGTGTTCCAGCATATCAGTAACCGGCTTCATTAAACATTATTCCGTTTAAGTACAACAAGCAATATTCATCCTTAAAGATTATTCCGTTTAAGTACATCAAGCAATATTCAACCGTAATGGTAAATTCCATATTGAGATTCCAGGGAACAAATAATGTAGTATAAATGTTGCAAGCCACACATTATAATTCCTACATCTCCCACTTGGCTGAGACATTTAAATCCATAAACGTAAACCCATGTTTGAAACAAGTTTACAGAAGATTTCCCGACTAAGAGGATTAGTCAGTGGATCTGCAACCATGTCAACACTAGGCAAATATTCCAAACAAATTGTCTTTAACCTATTGATAACATCGCGAATAAAATGATATCTCCCCTCAATATGTTTACTTTTACTATGGAACTTCGGATCTCTCGAAACCTTGATCGCCGCCTGGTTATCACAGAGAATAGTAATAGGATACGATGCACTCGGCACCACTTTGAGAGACGCAAGGAACTCCTTCAACCACACTCCTTCTTTGACAGCTTCGGATGCAGCAATATACTCAGCTTCCATAGATGAAACTGCTACAGAATCCTGCTTCTTGCTCCTCCACGATATTGCACCTCCTGCTAGCTTGAAAATATAACCAGAAGTAGATCTTCGTTCGTCCAGATCCCCTTGCCAATCAGCATCAGTAAAACCCTGTAGCTGCAGATTATGTCCATTGAAACATAAGTGATAGTCCGCAGTTCCTTTCACATAGCGCAAAGTATTTAAAATCTGCTTCCAGTGTAATTCCCCTGGATTGGATTGATATCTACTCAATAAACCCACGGCATGGCACAGATCAGGTCGTGTAAATAGCATGGCATACATTAAAGAGCCCAATGCGAATGAATATGGAATATTGCTCTTTTTTTCCTTTTCCTCAGGAGTTTTAGCACTCATTTCCTCGCTAAGTTTAATTCCCTTCATTATAGAGCAGGCTTGCAATTTTCCATACAGAACCTTTTAAGTATGGTATTAAGATATTCCTTTTGAGACAATCCCAGAGTTCTGTTTCCTCTGTCTCTATGTATTTCCACTCCCAAAACATAGGAAGCGTTACCCATATCTTTCATGTCAAACTTAGAAGACAACCAAGATTTGACTTCCAGCAACATAGATTTATTATTTGAAGAAATCAGTATATCATCGACATAGAGAGATAGTAAAATAAATTTATCTCCCACTATTTTGAAATAAATGCAATGATCTCCTTCCGTCATTGAAAAACCATAAGACGTAATCGCATTGTCGAAAAGAATATACCACTGTCGCGAGGCTTGTTTAAGGCCATAAATTGATCTATTCAGTTTACAAACTTTCCCTTCATTCCCCTTTTCCATGAATCCCTCGGGTTGACTCATGTATATTTCCTCTTCTAGAGTACCATTTAAAAATGTTGTCTTTACATCCATCTGATGTAGTTCCAAATCATAGTATGCAGTTAAGGCACTTATGATTCGTATAGATGTAAAATTTGCCACAGGAGAGAAGGTTTCCACAAAGTCAATACCTTCCTTTTGTGTGTATCCTTTAGCTACAAGTCTAGCTTTGTATTTATCTACCTTGCCGGATGCATTCAATTTCCGTTTAAATATGCATTTAGATCCTATTGGTTTCCGATTGCTCGGCAGATCAACAAGTGTCCAAACATTATTCTTCCTCATAGAGTTAAGTTCCTCTCGCATGGCTTCCATCCAGAGATTAGACTCTGTACTTGCTAATGCAGCTCTAAATGATTTTGGTTCTTCCTCTAATGTTTGAACTTTAGAGTGTACTTCCCCTAAGAAAACATAGTACTCATCTAAATAAGAAGGTGCATTTACGTTCCTCCCACTTCTCCTAGGAATCCTAGTTGTGGCCGAGTTTTCTCCTAAATCATTGTTTTCCTGACTTGAATGATCAGTTTCTTGCATCACTGTATTTTCCGTTGGCACAAGTAATTCCACCCTAGGACGCTTAGCACGGCGGGGTGTGTCCTGATCTAGGAAAATAGCATCTCCACTTTCAATCAGTTTCTTCTTTTCTGAATCATAAAATCGGTAACCATTTGATCCCTTTGCATAGCCAATAAATATTCCCGGGCTGCTCTTTGGTTGTAGCTTAGTGCGCAACTCACTTGGGACTCTAATTTGAGCATTGCAACCCCAAACAGCTAAGTGGCGTAAAGACGGTTTCCTATCCTTCCATAGTTCATAAGGTGTCACAGTGACCGCTTTAGATGGAGAATGGTTTGGCAAATATACAGCTGTATGTAGAGCTCCCCCCCCCCCCCAAAAAAAGATAGAGGTAGATCAGAATAGGCCATCATCGAACGAACCATGTCCATTAATGTCCTATTCCTTCTTTCCGCCACTCCATTTTGTTGTGGTGTATAGGGTAAGGTATAGTGATGGACAATGACATGTTCTTTACAAAATTCATCGAGTATTCCTGATGTGTATTCGCCTCCACGATCAGTTCTTAAGATTTTATTTTCCTATTCAATGGATTTTCCACTTCCGCTTTGTATTCTTTGAAAGCATCAAAACCATCTGACTTATGCTTAAGAAGGTAGACATACCCAAATCTTGAGTAATCATCTATGAATGTAATGAAATAAACTTTCTGCCCTCCCAAAGTGGGTCTGGAAAATTCACCACATATGTCCGAGTGAACAATGGCTAGTGGTTCTTTTGATTTGTTGGCTTTGGGAAAAGGTGACCTTGTCCTTTTCCCCATAATACAGGCTTCACATATGCCATAATCCTCCCACTTAAAGTTCAAAATTCCAGAACTTATAAGTCTCTTTATTCTATTTTTAGATATATGTCCGAGTCGCAAATGCCATAGGTATGACTCGGAACAATTATTATCTCCATTTATATTCCTCACTGTTGAGTTATCTTCGCCTATCATGCAGTCATCTTCCACGATGTCATTTAAAAAATAAAGTCCATCATGTCTATTCCCGTAATGTACCAGATTCCCATTTGACAGAATTTTGACTTTACCGTCTCCAAAAAGAACTTTGTATCCAACAACTTCTAACTTTGATACTGATATTAGATTCCTTCTCATGTTGGGTGCGTACAAGGCATTTTCCAGTACTAGTTTTCCTCCTCCAGGGAGTTCTATTGTATAGTTTCCAATTCCAAGTATGTCCGCTTTGGCGTTAGTTCCTAAGTAGACATGTCTAGTTCCTTTAGGAATTGTTCTAATCTTAGTAAAAGAACTATACTTCCTAGCAATGTGTGCAGTAGAACCAGAATCTACAACCCAACTATTCTGAAAAGTAGTACTCCCTCCGTCCACTTTTATAAGGCACACTTCTTACCATAATGTGTTAAGAAGTGGGCCTTATAAAAGTGGACGGAGGGAGTAGTAAATAAGGATTCAGTGCAAACAAAAGCATTCGGTATACCTTCAGAGGAGCTATTCCCCTTGCGGCTATCCTCCTTATCAGTCTTGCCCCGGTTGTCATTGGGTTTCCTCTTCTTTGAGCATTCTGATCTGAACTGTCCAGATTCACCACAATTATGACACCTATAATTCTTCTTGTCAAACTTCTGATAAGAGTTGTTGTTATTGTAATTTCCTCGCTGTCCTTTATCCCTTCTATCATCTCTATGGTGTCTCTGATCACGTTCACGCTTGAAGTTGATTTTGTCCCTCAGATCATGATCTGATTTCCTCTTGTTCGAGTTCCTCTTATTATTGTTACTTCTATGCTCACCAAGGTGCAGCTCCGTATGATGAGAGCCTCTTTCCTTCACAAGGTTATGCTTTCTATCTTCCTCCATCAACAGATGTTGCCTAAGAATCCTCATGTTGAGTGAACGTTCCGAATGGCAAAACGAGATTTTGAACTGCTCCCAAGACGGTGGCAGAGAGTTGAGAACCACCATAACTTGTACTTCTTCCTGAAACGGGTATCCAGCAGTTTTGAGTTCCTCAGCCAAGACAATGAGTTTATTCAGATGCTCATTCACAGATTTATCACCCATCTTTGTAGTCAGAAATTTGTTTACTAGGCCTAACACTTTCATCAAAGAAATTTCCCCAAAGTCTTGTTCCAGCCTCTGCATAATGGCATAAGCTGCATCTTCAGTTTCATATTCAGCCGCCAAGGAATCTGACATCGAGCCAAGCATGAAAACCCTCGCGTTCCTACTGTCCTTGTTCCACTGCTTCAACTCATCAGTGTATGCTTGCATCTCGTCATCTGATGCATCCTCTGCTGGGTGGTTTGGTTCAGGAGTTTCAACAACATAATCTATATTTTCAGATGTGAGCAAATACAACAATTTCCTTTTCCAAACAGTGAAGTTGTTCCCATCTAGCTTGTACGCACGCATGAGCTCAGCAAACACAGCATTAGAGGCCATTGAAAACAATATGCTTACAGGTAAGATGCCGATGTACTGGTTCTTCTAGACGTTCCGTCGAACAGGTTCAGTGCAACACTGTCGACAAGAAACCAGCAGCAGCAGGACAGCTTGATGCCTGTTGATGGTTGCAGGCAGCACGAACAACTTGTTGGCGAGGTTGGCTCGACGACGGAGAGCTTAAAAAGCGACGACCCTGGCGTGATTGGAAGGTACTGGTGTTGATGCAGACCGGAACGCCAGCGGCGACCTGCAGCAATGGGACGACGACGGCGGCGACACGCAGCGGTGGGAGGACGACGGCGACGACACGCAGCAGACAAGAGCGGGCGGACATGGAGTAGGGGTTGGAGTCTAGTTGGCGGCTTGGCGATAGGATCCTGGAGGTGAGTTGTTTCTGAAGCTGGGCGGCGGCGGAAGCGATTGACTAGCTTCAGATCGATTGTGCTGTTTTGGGAGTATGCGTGCCTTGCCTTGTACTCCCTCCGTTCCATATTAGATGACTCTCAAATAGATGTATCTAGTATTGAAATTTGTCTAGATACATCTATGTGGGAGTCATCTAATATGGAACGGAGGGAGTACGAGTTGTTTCTTTCCCCAAGAATCAAGATTGGATTGCATGTGTCCCTGCAAGATTCCCGGTAAACACGTGAACTAGCTCCAATGAGCTGATCGATTGATCAATCAAGGATTGATCGTATGTGCCCTAACTAGCTCTGATACCAATGTTAGATTACGGCACTAATCCGGTCTAACCCCTAATTCCTCGACTCTTTTCCGTGGTGCCGCTCACAATGGTCATCTGAGGCTACGGGTTAGCGACCTTTAAATTGTGCTAGTTTCGGTTTCATTTAAACCGTAATTCCGCAGATAATTGTTCCAGATAAATCTGTTTAAACGGAGACTCCAGGTTAACCAAACCAACCACGATCATTAGTAACCATCTAGGAGTCTCAATCTGCATTTAGTCTCATAAGCACACGTGTGTGAGTCACGTGCCGAATTTGAATCTAATTTCAAACTCACAAGCTTTAATCAATTCATATAGCCAACATATGAACAACCTGGCTTTCCTGATAATACCGTGCCCGGGCTTTTATACATTGTATAATTCCAACATTATCAAATATTGTGTTCCAGCATATCAGTAACCGGCTTCCTTAAACATTATTCCGTTTAAGTACAACAAGCAATATTCATCCTTAAACATTATTCCGTTTAAGTACATCAAGCAATATTCAACCGTAATGGTAAATTCCATATTGAGATTCCAGGGAACAAATAATGTAGTATAAATGTTGCAAGCCACACATTATAATTCCTACAGAAGCCCATTGGTGTTCTCAAACAAAAGTTAAAGTGAGTGTCTTCAAGATTACTATGGAACTGGAGACGTATTGAAATGGAATTCCATGGGAACTTGCAACACTTAATCCGCAACAGGGCTAGGCGAGACCACGTCCCCAGAAAACAGGGTGGTCTGCCGGCCATAAGGAGATCTCAACATTCCAGCGCTGATCCGGGACGATCCGCTGCCGCGGCAGGCGGCACCGCCCGACACACGACTCGTCGCCATCGATATATCCTTCCCCGATTCCGTTCCCACAATGGAGAGCGTGACCAAAATGAGACCATATATCACTCTGCGATGCACACCCCGGAGTGAGACCCGGAAGAGCATGATCGAATCGACACGGCCACTGTGGAGGACGCGTGTGTGGTGTGACCCGCTTTCCCTGTTAGGTTTCGCACACAGAGATGCCTGCAGCTTGCCCACCCATCGATCGAAGAGTATATATACCGTGCCAGCCACTGATTGTCGTTTCAGAGCATCAGCATCCAGCCTAGTAGCCTCCATCAAGCCACACAGGCAGCTCGCTCATGTGTTTCAGGTTCGGCTCCTGCTTCGGCAGCGGCAGCCGGCAGGACTACGGCCGCTCCATGTCCAAGGCAACGCACCACGGCTACTACAGCGGCGCCGACCACAAGGCGGGGCCGCAGGCGTACCACAATCAGTTCGCCGCAGCCAACGACGAAGCGGTGCGCAACGCCGCTGACGTTCTGAAAGACCACTTCGACAACGCCGGTGGCAACCACGGCGTCTACTACAGGCAAAACAAGGCTGACGGCGGCGAGGCTACGAAGCAGCCTTCAGCGTGGAGCGGCAAGGTCGGTGGCGACCATGCCGGCTACACCCACACCTACATGCCGCACCTCCATGATGCCGCGGCCGATCACCAAAGGGAGAAGGCCCCCGCGGATTACCACCACTACCCGGCTACAACAACTACCACTTATCTTACCAGGTAATAGTTGTATGGTAGAATTAGCTAGGCACTCCGTCAGTCAATTCCTCCCTCTCTCTCCATGACAGCACTGCCTCTGCTGCTTCTCTCTTTGGGTTTTGTCAAATCGACCACTCATCTGATGAAACCGGAAGGCGCCTGCACTTGTGAGTGAGAGTCTGGAGTCTTTGATCAAAGTGTGCCTCCATCTTCTCTTTCTTCAGCCAACTTTGTATCATA